>JADRCD010169169.1:1202-14257 GCA_019843815.1 Montemys delectorum | reverse complement strand
CCCAGCAATTTGACAGCACATCTGAAAGCTCTAGAACAAAAAGAAGCAAATTCACCAAAGAGGAGACCAAGGCAGGAAACAATCAAACTCAGGGCTGAAATCAACCGAATAGAAACAAAAAGAACTATACAAAGAATCAACAAAACCAGGAGCTGGTTCTTTGAGAAAATCAACAAAATAGATAAACCCTTAGCCAGACTAACTAGAGGGCACAAAAACATTATCCTAATTAACAAGATCAGAAATGAAAAGGGAGACATAACAACAGACACTGAGGAAATCCAAAACACCATGAGAGCCTACTACAAAAGCCTATACTCAACAAAACTGGAAAACCTGAATGAAATGGACAATTTTCTAGACAGATACCAGGTACCAGAGTAAAATCAAGACCAGATCAATAATCTAAACAGTCCCATATCTGCTAATGAAATAGAAACAGTCACTAAGATTCTACCAACAACAACAACAACAACAAAAAAAAAAAAAAACCCGGGACCAGATGGGTTTAGTGAAGAGTTTTATCAGACTTTCAAAGAAGATCTAATACCAATACTCTTCAAAATATTCCACAAAATAGAAACAAGAGGTACTCTATCCGATTCGTTCTATGATGCCACAATTACCCTTATACCTAAACCACACAAAGACCTAACAAAGAAAACTTCAGACCAATTTCCCTTATGAATATAGATGCGAAAATACCCAATAAAATTCTTGCAAATCAAATCCAAGAACACATCAAAACAATCATCCATCATGATCAAGTAGACTTTATCCTAGGGATGCAGGGAAGGTTCAATATTCAGAAATTATCAACGTAATTCACTATATAAACAAACTGAAAGAAAAAAATATGATCATCTTATTAGATGCTGAGAAAGCATTTGACAAAATCCAACATCCCTTCATGGTTAAAGTCTTTGAAAGATCAGGAATTCAAGGCCCATACTTGAACATAGTAAAAGCAATATACAGCAAACCAGTAGCCAACATCAAACTAAATGGAAAGAAACTTGAAGCAATCCCACTAAAATCAGGGACTAGACAAGGCTGCACACTCTCTCCCTACCTATTCAATATTGTACTTGAAGTTCTAGCCAGAGCAATTAGACAACAAAAGGAGATCAAAGGGATACGAATTGGAAAGGAAGAAGTCAAATTATCACTATTTGCAGATGATATGATAGTATACTTAAGTGACCCCAAAAATTCCACCAGAGAGCTCCTAAACCTGATAAACAACTTCAGTAAAGTAACTGGATGTAAAATTAACTCAAGCAAATCAGAGGCCTTCCTCTTCATAAAGGATAAACAGGCTGAGAAAGAAATTAGGGGAACAATACCCTTCACAATAGTTACAAATAATATAAAATACCTTGGTGTGACTCTAACTAAGCAAGTAAAACATCTGTTTGACAAAAACTCCAAGTCTCTGACGAAGGAAATCGAAGAAGATCTCAGAAGATCGAAAGATCTCCCATGCTCATGGATTGGCAGGATTAATATATTAAAAATGGCCATCTTACCGAAGGCAATCTACAGTTTCAATGCAATCCCCATCAAAATTCCAACTCAATTCTTCACAGACTTAGAAAGAGCAATTTGCAAATTCATCTGGAACAACAACAAAAAAAAAACAGTATAGCAAAAACTATTTTCAACAATAAAGGAACCTCTGGTGGAATCAACATCCCAGACCTTAAGCAGTACTACAAAGCAACTGTGATTAAAAAAAAAAAAACTACATGGCATTGGTACAGTGACAGGCAGGTAGATCAATGGAATAGAATTGAAGAACCAGAAATGAACCCACAAACCTATGGCCACTTGATCTTTGACAAAGAGGCTAAAACCATCCAGTGGAAGAAAGACAGCATTTTCAACCAATAGTACTGGCTCAACTGGAGGCTAGCATACAGAAGAATGCAAATTGATCCATTCCTATCTCCTTGTACAAAGCTCAAGTACAAGCAGATCAAGGACCACCACATAAAACCAGATGTACTGAAACTAATAGAAGAGAATGTAGGGAAGAGCCTCGAGCACATAGGCACAGGGGAAATTTTCCTGAACAGAACACCAATAGCTTATGCTCTAAGATCAAGAATCGACAAGTGGGACCCCATAAAGTTACAAAGCATCTGTAAGGCAAAAGACAATGTCAATAGGACAAAACGGCAACCAACTAATTGGAAAAAGATTTTTACCAATCCTGTATCTGATAGAGGGCTAATATCCAATATATACAAAGAACTCAAGAAGGTAGACTCCAGAGAAACAAATAACCCTATTAAAAAATGAGGTGCAGAGCTAAAAAAGGAATTCTCAACTGAGGAATACCGAATGGCTGAGAAGCATTTAGAGAAATGTTCAATATCCTTAGTCATCAGGGAAATACAAACTAAAACAACCCTCAGATTTCACCTAACACCAGTCAGAATGGCTTAGATCAAAAAACTCAGGTGACAGCAGATGCTGGAGAGGTTGTGGAGAAAGAGGAACACTCCTTCATTGCTGGTGAGACTGCTAGCTGGTACAACTACTTTGGAAATCAGTTTGGAGGTTCATCCGGAAACTAAACATAATACTACCAGAGGACCCAGCTATACCACTCCTGGGCATATAACCAAAAGATGCTCCAACATGTAATAAGGACACATGCTCCACCATGTTCATAGCAGCCTTATTTATAACAGCCAGAAACTGGAAACAATGCAGAAACTGGAAACAGAGGAATGGGATACAGAATATGTGGTACATCTACACAATGGAGTACTATTCAGCTGTTAAAAGCAAAGAATTTATGAAATTCTTGGGGAAATGGATGGATCTGGAGAATATCATCGTGGGTGAGTTAATCCAGTCACAAAAGATCACACATGGTATGCATTCTCTGATAAGTGGATATTAGCCCAGAAGATTGGAATACAGAAAGTACAAACCACAAACCATAACAAATTCAACAAGAAGGAAGACCAAAGTATGACTACTTCATTCCTTCTTAAAAGGGGGAACAAAATACCCATGGAAGGAGTTGTAGAGAATAACTATGGAGCAGAGACTAAAGGAAGGACAATTCAGAGACTGCTCCACCTGGGAATCCTTCCCATATTCAATCATCAAATCTAGACACTATTGTGGATGCCAGCTAGTGCTGGCTGACAGAAGCCTGATATAGCTGTCTCCTGAGAGGCTCTGACAGTACCCGATTAATACAGAAGTAGAGGCTCACAGCCAACCATTGGACTGAGTACAGGGTCCCCAATGAAGGAACTAGAGAAAGGACCCAAGAAGTTGAAGGGCTTGCAGTTCCTTAAGACAAACAACAATATGAACTAACTAGTACCCTCATTGATCCCAGGGACTAAACCACCAACCAAAGAAGACACATGGTGGGACTAATGGCTCCAGCAGCATATGTATAGCATAGGATGGCCTAGTCAGTCATCAATGGGAGGAGAGGCCCTTGGCCCTGTGATGGTTCTATGCCCCAGTGTAGGGAATGCCAGGGCCAATAAGCAAGAGGGTGTGCGGTGGTGAGCAGGGGCAAGGGGGAGGGAACAGAGGTTTGTTTTAGTTTATGTTTTTTTTATTTTAGTTTCTTATTTTTTTTGAAGGGGAAGCTGGGAAAGGTGATATTGTAAATAAAGAAAACATCTAATTTCTTTTTCAGCCTGTTTATCCTTTGTGTAGAGGAAGGCCACGGATTTGGTTGAGTTAATTTTATATCCAGCTATTTTGTTGAAGTTGCTCATCAGGTTTAGGAATTCTCTTGTGGAATTTTTGGCATCACTCAAGTATACTATCATATCGTCAGCAAATAGTGATAATAGGGGAATGCCAGGGCCAGGAAGTGGGAGAGGTTGGGGTGGTGAGCAGGGGAAGGGGGGAGGGAACAAGGGATTGTTTTAGTTTTGGGGGGTTTTTTATTTTCTTTTTTTTCTTTTTTCTTTTGGAGGGGAACCTGGGAAAGGAGATATTGAAAATAAAGAAAACCTCTAATAAATTTTTTTTAATTTTTTTTAGATAATTTCTTTATTTACATGTAAATTTTCCCTTTCCCAGGTTCCCCTCCAAAAAACAAACAAACAAACAAACAAAAACAACAAGAAAAAACTTCTTTTGCCTCCCCCCACCCCATGCCTGCCACCCCACCCTCTCCCACTTATTGGCCCTGGAATTCCCCTACACTGGGGCACAGAACCTTCACAAGGCCGAGGTCCTTTCCTCCTACTGATGATCAAATTTGCAGTCCTCTACTATACACATGCTGCCAGAACATTCAGTCCCACCCTGTATAGTCCTTGATTGGTGGTTGGGTCCCTGGGAGCTCTGAGGGTATTAGTTAGTAATTGTTGTTCATCCTAAGGGGCTGCAAACCCTTCAGCTCCATAGAACCTTTCTCTAACTCCTTAATTTAAAAATATTTTAAATCATTTTAAAAATGTTATTATTCTGGTATTTACTTTTTAGAGCATCTAACACAATCCCATGATGACAATGTTATTTTTTAAATGTGATGAAAAATGAGATAAGGTTTCCGCTTCTCAGTATAGAATTGTTATAGCATTCCAAAGAAATAAGAAACACAATCTATTTTAAAAACAGGAAGAGCAGCAACAACAACCAAGAACTTAGAATCAAATAATAATGTGCTATGTTTTAAGATCAACTAGCAACAAATGGGAACTCATAAAATTGCAAAGTTTCTGTAAGGCAAAGCACACTGTCGAGAGGACAAAAAAGCAACGCTCAGACTGGGAAAAGATCTTTACCAACTCCACATCTGATAGAGGGCTCATGTCTAAAATATACAAATAACTGAAAAAGTTAGACTCCAGAGAACCAAATAACCCTATGAAAAAGTATGTATTTTCTGTATGCTGTAGACAAACATCTACATGAGACTGTTAAATTGATTGTTGTTTTATATCAAACAACTTTTATAATATTCATTATTATTGTTATAATATTTTATAAATTTTAAGGAATATGACAAAAAAAAGATATTGTAAGTATTGAAGGGGGGTCTCTGGGAGGAGTTGGGTTCCAAAGGGAAATAAGAATGTGATTTGATTCTATTTACTTAAAATATGTTTTTAAATGTTAACAAATTCAGATAAATTGAAATCATGTCACTTTTCTCATCATAATGCAATAAAAGTTTAAGAAAACAAAGAAAATAAATAAATAAATAAATAAATAAATGGATTACAGAGTTAAGCAGAGAATTCTCAAACAAGGAATCTCGAATGGCTGAGAAGCACTTAAAGAAATGTTCAACATCCTTAGTCATCAGGGAAATACAAATCAAAACAACCCTGAGATTTCACCTCACACTAATCAGAATGGCTAAGATCAAAAATGCAGGTAACAGCAGATATTGGCCAGGCTATGTAGAAAACACTCCTCCACTGGTAATGGGACTGCAAGCTTGTAAAAATCACTTTGGAAATCAAACTGGTTGCTCCTGAGGAAAGTGGAAATAGTTTTACTTGAAGCAATACCACTACTGGGCATATACCCAAAAACTATTCCAACATATAACAAGGACATGTAATCTGCTATGTTCATAGCAGCCTTATTTACAATAACCAGAAACTGGAAACAACTTAGATGTCCCTCAACAGAACAATGGATACATAAAATGTGGTATATTTGCAGAATGGAGTATTATTCAGCAATTAAAAACAATGACTTCATACAATTAGCAGGCAATTGGAAGGAACTAGAAAATATCATACTGAGTGAGATAACCCAGACACAAAAGAACACACACATATGTATCTACTGATAAGTGGATATTAACCCAAAAGCTCACAATGCCAGTGATACAACCTATAGAACGTATGGAGCTTAGAAGGAAGACCAGGGTATGGATGCTTCAGTCCTGCGTTAAGGGGGCAGTAGGGAAGAGGATGATCATGGGAGGTGGAGGTAGAGGGGGACCTGCGAGGGAGGGAGAGAGAGGAGGAAATAAGGGGGACAATATCAGGTCCTGGAGGAGATGGAAGGGAGGTACAGAGGGTCAGGAAATCGAACAAAAGTATGTAGGGGGTTGGGGAGATGAGGACCAGAGGATAGGCACCTGAGGGTCCCAGACACCAAGGAAACTTGAGGCTCCTAGGACTCGAATGAGATGAATTTATCAGAAATGGGCAGAAAAAGGGGAGGTAGAACCTGTAGAGACCACTTCCAGTTGATAGGTATGCCTATGCCCACACCCACCCCAACCTCCTGCACAGTCCTCTGTCAAGGGATGGTGCCCACCCATCTCAAAGTTTTTAACTCAGAAATGTCCCTGAGCAAAGGAAGAGCAGGGAAAAGAAATGGAGCAGGGACTGTAGGGAGGGCCATCCTGGGACTGCCCTACCTGGGGATCCAACTTGTTTGCAGACACCAAACCAGACACGGTTGCTGAAGTCATGAGATGCTTGCTGACAGGAACCCAGAGTGACGGTTCTTTGGGAGGTCCAGCCAGCAACTGACCATTGGAGCCAACCATTAGACTGAGCTCAGGGAACTCGTCCGGGAGTTTGGAGAAAAACTTTCAAAACAGAGGGGGATTGCAACTCCATAGGAAGAACAACATCTACTCGCAGGACAACCCAGTGCTCCCAAAGACTCGACCACAAAGTGAGGAGTGTTCAGTGAAGGATCTATAGCACCAGATACATTGTAGCAGAGAATGGCCTTGTCTGGCAGTAGTGGGAGGGGAGGCCCTTGGTCCTGTGGAGGTTTGTTGCCCCATTGTAGTGGGATGCTGAAGAGGCATGTAGGGCAGGAGAGGGTGGGAGGATGCGGGAGACCCTCATACAGGTAAAGGGGCGGGGAAGAGTGTAGAGGTGATTTAACGGTTTGGTGGAGGGGTAACCAGGAAGTAGTATATTTCAAGATGTAATCTAATGGATTAATAAATAAATTTTTAAAAGTTCACATATGGCAACTATTTAATTTTAGTAATGAAGGCTCAGGAGCCAGATACTGGGGTAAAAACCTGCCAGCTCAGAGAGGCAGGAAAAGCACCCAGCTGACCTTCCTAATTCTGACCTCCCAGAAGGAAAGTATTCTTTATCCCTCTCCACACTGTCTTACGTATCCTTCAACTTAAGAGCCAGCCTTCCTTTGGTTTAGTTATGTTCATTACCTTTCAATTGGTAAATTCCTCTGCATCTTCAGCTGCAGTTGACTTTCTTTTGCTTTAGAATAAAAACGTGCGCTAGGGATGAACTACAGGACAAGAAAGTACAATAAACAGAAACCTCTTGGGTTAAAGGACTGTGCTAGGGCTAAGCTACAACATAAAATTTATTTTCAGAAAATAATACAATCTAGAGCTTTACATCATGACCAAAATATTCTGCAACATAAGTTAGCAATGTACCCTCCCTTATACAAATCAAGATCTCTGACAAGTGTTCTAGTTGTTTCCAGGCATGTCTGAGTGCATCAATATGGGAACATGATGATAATAAGGAAAATCAGAACTGGGCTCTTGATGCTGTTGCACATGGCCAACAGGGACCTAAAAAGCACCAAGGAGACCCCTGATGCTTATCACAAGTGATAAATTCCACATCCACCTTGTTACATAATTTATAGCAAGATATCACCATTCCTAAACTTGGCTCATTATCCTAAGTACTGCTGAATGGAAGGGTTGGTGTCCAGGTGTCACTCAATATGCTACAGAAACACTGATTCAGTTAAACGGTGATAGTTTATTGAATGCACACCCCAACACTGAACAACCAAGGCAACAGCTCAAAACTGTGTACTAGACGTTCCTCAGGGTCAGCTCAGTGTACATACCACAAAGAGCTCATGCACAAGGGCTGGAAATGCTGCCCTATGAGGGCCACGACTCAAGCCATTTTAGACAGAATAGTTCATACAGACCTTGAACTTGACAGGTCCAATGTGAAACATATAGACATGGAATTTCATAAGAATAACAAACCTCATGACATACAGAATATAGCAGGATACATGGTCAGTATCATCCATGATTGTAGGCATATTACAGCAACAATATGAAATACCTGGGTGATATGTATCAAATTTGCTACAGTTATGCTACAGTGTCAAGCCCTATCAGGAAGAACTTTGTATCATTAGGAAGGATATCTGCATGAACTTACTATTGTTAAACAAGGTGCATAGCCTCAAAAGGAGCTCCTAACGTGGGGAACAGAGAATGTGTTTATTACCTGCAATGAGGGGCCTCACCAGTGTTGGTCACCCTGATCAGTGCCCATCACCATTACACCCCACTCTGTCTCTGCAGACTGAATGAGGCATGACTCATTCACATATTCGAAAACTCACACACACGGACACACATACAGACACACTCACACACCGATACACAAACACACACATGCACAAATATACTGACTGATACAAAGACATGCCTCTGTCTATTACTACAGTGCCTGACCCCACATATAAAACTTTTGGGTTGTCAAATATAGAGCCAATTTGATACGTTGGTTACTCTTTTCATAATTAGTCAGTGATCTATTGTAGTGGAATTTCCCCTAATTTATTACATGATAAAGATGACAAGAAGAAGAAGTCAGTCACTGGGCAATTAGGAGGTGGGCCTTCTGAGTCTGGGAGAGGAGGAGGGAGGCAGGAGGAAGGGACTTCCTTTTGGAGCAATGCAGAGAAGACGTAGGCTAGGGATTGTTAGATCTGATGGCAGAATCCACCAGGATCTGCCACGGGAAGATTTCTAACATAGAATAGTTGGTGAATTTAGGATTCTAGATTCCATGCCCAGTGATTGCGTTATCTGTTGATTCTAAACTAAGACTGCCTTGTGATTTCCACTTTGAGACGATTCAACTGAGCTCCAGGGAAAGATAACCAAGGCAGAGGAGCTTGGGTCGTCCTAGAGTGTGCCCCCAACTAGCTGAGGAAATTTGGGAGTGCTGAGCAGGTTTGGCAGCAGCCAGCAGTGGGCAGAAGAGAGCAATCCCAGAGCTCTGGAGAGGCAGAACCAGCTTTGGTGAGACAGGCTTTGGCAAAAGGGAAGCATGTGGTTTCGGTACCAGGCTGGGAACAGACATAGACAGCCAGCTGGGGCCTAGCCGGCAATAGTGTGGATTGATTTTTAATAGTACATGCAACAATCTATAATCTAAAACCTCTTTTATGTCTCAAACATTTCTATGCCAATTATAATCATTATAGTAGCAGTTTTATAAGATTTATAAGATACTGGCCCTTTTAAATGTGAAGTGGATTACGTTCTAATTTGTTTACAATAAACATATATTTCCTTTCACATAAATAGGAGACATTTGGTTATGATGCTCCCTGAGATTACAGAAGTCGTTCTGAGTTTTACAGGCTTCCAGAAGCTAACCCGCAGCCAACACACACAAGCAGCAAGCAAGGGTGACACAATCCCACACATTTTAATTATTTTGTGTATGTGAGGGATAGGAGGAAGAGCTCACAAGTGCAGATGTCTGCGGAGGCCAGAGACGCCTGAATCAGGAAGCTAGAGTTCAGGATAGTTGTAGGTCACGCAGTGTGTGCTGGAAACCTAGCCCAGGTTCTTACTGTGCTGTCTCTCCAGCTCTTCAAGCCTTTCTATCAAACGAAATCTCACGTCTTCTCTTACTCCTGTTTCACACAAAGCACAATTTACATTTTATTGTTTCAAAATAAGTGAACATGGTGACCATTCTGCTTTATGATTATTTGTTTTATTTTATGGCTCTAAGGCACACAACTTTGGTTAGAGCTGCATCATGGGACCCTCCTCTTGCTTCTTTTACCTGGCTGGCTGTTTCTAAAATGTCCGTCATTTATATTTTCAGTGCTGTTTATAATATACCTGGAACTAAGTGTTGACATGTTCCTTGAGCTTTAGACGTACAGATGCTTTGTTCAAGACTTTTCCATTTGGCTAAAGAAGACTTTGTGAGTTAAAATTATTCAGGTTGTTGCGTGCAGCTGCTGGGTTAGTTAATGCTCTGTTTTTGTGGCAATGTCTCTAAAAGGTGAAATGGCAGCATTTTATCAAAAGTTGTCATTGGCAAAGCCGCTCTGATGCCCCCTGAGCTCTCATATTCCCTGTATTTTTCTTTTTTTTCTTTTTCTTAACATTTTTATTAGATATTTTCTTTATTTACATGTCATATGATACCTTCTTTCCCAGTTCCCCTCCAAAAAATAAAAATAAAAAAAACAAAATAAAAATAAAATGAAAACAAAAAGGAAAATAAACAAACAAACAAAAAGACTGTCCCCTCCCCGATCCCCCTGCTCACTATGCTCCTACACTGGGGCATAGATGAGGTTCCCTTCTTATCTCTAAGTAAAAGCACAGCAGATGCAATTCTCCATTTGCTCTCTGTCTCAGTAATTATGTGGCACTTTCCCTGGAAACCAAGACAGAAAATCACTACGCTGTCCATATAACAGAAGTGCTTTTGCAGGCAATGTTGTTTCTAAATATTAGCTGATAATAAAACAAATAATAATCCTAATTATATTAATTGTTAGCAGAAATTTTATGACATTAAATTGTTCTTGCAGTGGGTCAATCTCTAGTGCAAGCTGCAGCATCCACACAATGGTTGGTCCCAGAGACAATAGGTGCTTTCTTCAGAGCACTTCAAGTCACATGATGCATTACATTTTAAAGAGTGTTACTAATCATGAGCTCAAATCATTGACAAAACATAGCAAGACATGTGAATTCCACCCACGAGTCATGCCAACAGGAGTTCCTAAGGGCTTCAGCTACATTCAGCACCGGAAGTGGAATGGGCCCATGCTCCCTTCTTCATAGCACTAACCACACGGGTGTCCAAATGGCAGTTCACGTATACTTCATCCTGACATGTTTCCAAATTTTTAATATCTAACAAATGTTCATGAAAATAATCGAATGGTTTGATCAGTTTCATAGTTGTAGGAGGTTGGTCTGGTGCTGCTTGTACTCAAATGCTAAAGTTTGTACCCCAGGATCTGGTTGCCCCCATGAAGAGATCCTCACTTACATCAAGGAATGCTATATAACCTTGCTCCCTGAGTTAACTGATCAATAAAACACTTAAAGCCTATGATTAGTCAATAAATAGAGGTTGGTAGGTTTTTCAGTTACCTGCCTCAGGGCTACAAGTAAAAACAGGAGAGACAAGAAGAGAGGAGACCAAAGAATGAGCGAGCCATCATGAAAGAGGACTGACCATGAGCACATGGCAAGGAGGAACAGCAAGTAACAAGGGACACAAGACTGGGATGTAAGTTAGAATAGCCCCAAAACCTGCCCAATCTAGGCTCACAGCTTGTAAATAAAATGCCTGAATTGTGTGTCTTTTACATGGACGAGCTGAAGTTTTTAATTCATTTAACACATAGTAACACCAATAATCCCCAGAACAAAATCCAGATTAAGACATTGAACATTCAGGGCTTTGGGTTGCCGAAGAGTGGAGGGGGTTTCAATTTTTTTTAATTTATACTTTCTTATAGAAATAAAATGAGATTGAGAAACTATTTTCAAGTGTTAAAATATAATTCATTAAGAAGGTCAGCAGAATGTTTAGCAAGTTAACCTGCTTGTTAGCACATCTGGCACCAGAGCTGGACACCTAGGACCCACATGTTAGAAGGGGAGAAGCAGCTCCCGAAGGTTCTCTGACCTCCTCACAGTGTCGTGGCACTCCCACAGCCTCCTGCCACAGATAAACACACA
Organism: Montemys delectorum; assembly: GCA_019843815.1. NCBI lineage: Eukaryota > Metazoa > Chordata > Mammalia > Rodentia > Muridae > Montemys > Montemys delectorum. The sequence continues at coordinate 2,535 of JADRCD010169169.1, read as the reverse complement.
TATAATTATTGATTAAAGAATTAGGAGCAAAGTGTGGAAACGTGAGTCTAGGGGAGAGAGGAAACAATGGAATATTTCAGACTCCTCTGAAGGTGTGTCTTCCTGGTTCTTCCTCTTGGTGGGAGCCCTCATTGCCCTGCCTTGACATTTGAATGACTACATCTTAAAATGATAATATTTATAAGACAAAAGGGACATAATTTTCTATTTCAAATTCAAACTGAAACTTTTAGATATTATAATTTTAAGTGTTTGTGTATTCCCTGTTTTCCAAGTCGATGTTAGGAGAAATCAATGAAAATTGCTTGTGAAGTTCTCACATGTGAGCACACAGAGCAATGAAAAGAGTGGTGTTCAGTCTCGCTTGAAATAAGAACTAAGTATCAATTGACAGGAGAATTAATAGACTTCACATACTCAAAAGTCATAATGTGTGGCCGTGCCTGAAGAAACGGCTTAACAGTTAAAGGTGTTTGCTGTTCTCCCAGAGGACCTGAGTTCAGATCCCTGCACCCACATGGCTGTGGCTAGCTCACAACTAAGTCCAGCTCTGAGGAGCCTGACACCCTCCTCTGGACTCCATGCACAAGTGCACACATGTGGCAAACGTAGCTTATGAAAAGGTGGAGCAACCCAATTAATATTCAAACTTGCCATATTAAATGGAAATTTAAACAAGCGCATGAGTAGAAAACAAGGAAGGTAGTATGTTCAACAAGGGCTCACAGAACTGTGACAAAAGCCATCACAGGTTAACTTCGAAAGCCTCAATAAATTCTCAAGCGATTTACCACTCACATTCTGTCACCAAGAGGAAATACAATTAGGAAACAAAAGGTGAAAGGATTCTGTCTTAAACACCAGCATCTGTTTGATAGTCTCTCATTGGCTCTCGTTGGTAAGCCCTGATTGGCTCTTAAAACAGGAAGCAAGAACTAACTCTAGGCCCCTCCTGGGCTGCTTAACCATTTACAGAGCCTGGGATCAGAGCTCAGGTTCAATGCTGCCTCAAATGGTGGCGATGACGCAAAACGGCCACTAGATGGCAGTGATAGTTCATATTTATCGTCATTTGCCAGCATTATACAGTGTCTATCATTCCAATGCAAGGAAAAGACTTGCTTTTCAAAATAGGTTTGGATCCCTTTAGTGTTTGTCTCAAATAGCTAATAATGAGAAAATAATATTATTTATAGACAATAATTTATTGTTCCATAAACTATTTTTTGTTATTTGTTTAGTTTGATAAAGCACTTTTGGGTCCTTTAAGAGATAAGGACAGAGGGGAGAGAGAGAGAGAGAGAGAGAGAGAGAGAGAGAGAGAGAGAGAGAG
>JADRCD010169167.1:0-10458 GCA_019843815.1 Montemys delectorum | reverse complement strand
TCATCATCATCATCATCATCATCATCATCATCATCATCATCATCATCTCATAATGCTGTAATAACCAACTTTGTGTAGAAATGCTTTCTTATCTTCTTACATTGACCACTCTTCCTAGCAATACATTTGTTAAATGTTACCAGTAATAAGGTAATGGATGATTATATGATCTCTAATATGCTACAAACTTCCTCAACCTTATCCCTCTTCATTTATAGTCCTCTGGCTAAATGACATGTTTATATATTCAGGAAATGAAAACAACATAAAATATATTTACTCTCTCTTGTTAAGTTAATGTTTTTCTTTAACAAACAAGCATTTATATGTAAGAGAAAGCATTCAATGTTTATCTTTCTGACTTTGTGTTACTTCTCTCAGAATAATTGTTTCCAGCTCCATTCAGTTACCTGAAAGTTTCAAATTTTTATTTTGCTTTAAATAAGTGTGTCCATTTACAATACCTACAGAGGTTAGGTAGCTAGTAACAGACCAGGGAAAAGGAGGGAATCTCTCAAGGTGGGAGAAATAGTATTTAGTGTTATAAGCAAATTGAGCAAAATTTGGACAGGAGGATTAAATAGTTTGGGAACACAATGGACAGGAGGAGGTATGAGAACAGGATGGCAAGGTAGAAGAATAGATGTGTGGAAAGATAGCTATAAGTAAAAGCCTTGGGGAAAAAAACACGTAGAAACTCATATACAGAAACGTCCTAATACATACGCCTCTCTCTCTGTGTGTGTGTGTGTGTGTGTGTGTGTGTGTGTGTGTGTCTGTGTGTGTGTGTGTGTGTGTGTGTGTGTGTGTGTGTGTGTGAGATTGGAATGCAAGTAATCATGGTGGTCAGAAGAGGGCATCAAACATCAGATCTTTTGATGTTGAAGTTAAGTTGGCTGTGAACAACTTGATTTGGATCTAATAACCAGAGTAATAAAAACAGCAATCTCCCATAACTAGTCTGCCATCTCAAAAAGAAAAAAAAAAAAGAAGAAAACTATAGTAATAAAACTTGATAGTTCCTTTGATTTTTGTAATGTTTTGTTTATTCTTTGAAGCTTTTATATATGTACACACTATATATTTATCATATCCAGCTTACCATTGCCATGTCTTCAAAAGGACAGTAATTCTCCATTAGCCAATGAATGGCTATTCATTGCAAACAGTTCCTCCTCATCAAGGCAGGATCTTTGGGTCCCCACCATCTATACTAAGAATAGCATCATTCCTACTGGTAATTATAAACAGGTAATATAGTGTGAAATCTCCATATTTTGTGTCTCCTTTCCTGAGAAACACCTTCCTCCAGACTATGTGAGTCTGGAGTGAAGGTACTAACAAGTCACGTTACATTGGTAAAATCAAAATTCTGAAAACATGCAATGAAAAAGACCACACTGTGGACATCTTTTCATTTGAAAATTCTGATGAAGAATTTTTATAGCTGCCTCATTAATGTTAAGATGATAGAGACACTTTGGTAAGGAGTTAATAGAACTGAGGTGTTGGTGTGTCCCCTGTGAGAGTTCACACTCTCAACATTACACAAACCCTGAATAAGGCCCAAAGAATATGCCAAGCTGTTCCCACAACTCCATGCTCACCAGTTGACCACATCTGGAATTGGTAGGCTGGCAGAGAGCAAGGGAGAGAGCATGTACCAGGCTGTTTTGCAACTTGGAGGAAGCCAGTGAGTGCCAAGAAAAATGGCAAAGCAAACACTTTGCTACTGACAGTCTGGATCCAGCTTTCTTGCCATAACAGAACTGTGTGAAATTAGCCTGGTAAAACTCAGAAAGCACTACTATGAATAAATAAGGCAATGAGGGCTTGTGTTTATGAGGACAGATTAAAGGAATTTTACAAGTGTTACTTGGCTGTGCAAACATGAAATGAGAATATGAAAACTATGAGTAAAGACATGATTAGTGTATTAGGAGGGAAATGAATTGTTTAATCAATGAGCAAACCTTGAGAATGGGTATTTTAAGCTTAACTGATGTTAAGAAAAATTTAAAAAGGCAAGCAATTCATAAGTTAAAAGTAATATAGAAAAACAGAAAGATAAGCACATGGTCTTTATCATAAGGCTATACAGGCTATATGTTGAAGAAAAGATGATTCATTATGGCTGTACAGTATTAGTAAAGTGGAAATCTGTCAACAAACACCAACAATTTTAGCAAAATGTAGTGAGAAAGAAATTCTATGGCCCTCAGAGTGTGTTTCCAAAGTGGACAATGTAATGAATTCTTTCCTCTCTACCCCATCTTGCTCCACTGTAAGGTTGTTTATCTTTATTGACAGACTACAAGACCTACTTAGGTGAAAAAAAGATGTATATATGTACTAACTTTCCTTTAGTTTTCTTACCATAATACACACAGACACACAGACACAGACACACAAACACACACACACACAGACACACACACACACACACACAGACACACACACACACACACACACACACATGAGCACACACGACTGGTCACAGTTATATAAAATCTCCAGCAGAAATAAAAAATGAATTAATACATTACCAAATCAGTTCTTAACCTCTTCCCTATCACCTCTCCAGAGAATACATTTCAGCTAGTTAAGCCGTAAGATCTTCAGAAAAAGCGTAGTTGCTGACTTTGGTAATCTGTTCTCAAGAACTTGCAAAATGTATCTCAGAGGGACAAGCATGGCATTCCTTAAAAATCCAAGGAACATTTTCTTCAGTTTCTAAATAAAGAGAAGGAGATGGAAAAAACAGATGTAAAATTTCACTGGCTCTAGAAAAACTACATATAGAAGATGTTGTATATACAATAATGGAGAAAGTTTCTGCAAGTCCTGCTTAAATAGTATTATGAAGAAACATGCTCTGTGCTGTCCACTGCCAGGAAAAGCACAAGAATGAAGAGATGGTATTAATTACTACCCATTCCACAAAGTACATTAATGGCAAAACATGCTGTGTCTCATAAATATATATGATTGAATGTTAAAGGTAAATAAATAATCAGTTTATTTAAAGCAGATGACGTTTATAAGGAATCCATAGAAATATTTGACTCAGTTCACAAATGTTGATTGTTGTGATACCCTTGCTTAATGCTAAAACTGGGGTTATCTGTGTGTTGTATGCCTTATTCAGGTAACAGTCTATGCAACCAATACCTACATGCCTTGGGTTAAATTCAGCATGTTCTTAAAATGAGGAACTCTGTAGCCTTTATTAGAGTACAGCTGCACTAAATTGCAAAGAGGTAAATGACTATACACTCAGTGAAAATGAAAATGAAAATTACTTCAAACAGTTAAAATGTGACATGATTAAAATAAAAAGAAATTATCAACTATAACCATACTTAAAAAGTATAAAATGATTAATGCATGTTTCAGAAAAAAAGAAAGTTCTGCTAAGTGTTAATTCATGTAATAATGTTTCCAGTTTAATTTTATTAATGGGAAAAAGTTACTACAATACTGTCTTTCTTTCCTTTCTTCCATCCTCTCTCTCTCTCTCTCTCTCTCTCTCTCTCTCTCTCTCTCTCTCTCTCACACACACACACACACACACACACACACACACGGGTTCCCTGTATAATCCTAGCTGTCCTCAAACTCACTTTGTAGAACCTGGCTAGCACTGAACTCAGACATCCTCCTTCCTCTGCCTCCTGAGTGCTGGGACTAAAGATATGCAACATCTGTCTTTTCTTTCTCCTTCTTTTCTGATGTTTTCATTTTTTGTTGTTGTTGTTGTTGTTGTTGCTGTTAGTTCCTTGAGAATTTTGACAATGTATTTTGATCATATTTATGTCCTTATCATCCTTCCTCACATCTTCCCAGATCTACGCCCCTACCTAACCAGCTTTGTGTCCTCTTTGTTTTTTTTTTAAAACCTATGAAGTCTGACCTGTGCTGTCCATATAATTTTGGTGTGTGAGTACACACTGGAGCATGGTAGACTTACCAGGGCCAAACCCTTAAAAGAAATAGATTCTGTCTTTCCCAGAAGTTATCAATTACCAAGAGCTCTTAGGTTGGATGTACCTCATGCCTATCTTTTCTCTCCACGCCTTGACATTGGTCAAGTCTTCTTAATGAAGACATAACCACTCTGAGCATACATTTGCAACTATCCTGTCCAGATGATACTGTTTCCTTGTGCTCATCCACCATGACATTGAACTCTTACTATTTTCATCCTTTCTTCCAAAATAGCCCCTGATCTTGAAAGTACTTTGTGTGGTACTTCCAAGATCAGGGCTGAAGTCTACACAGTCTATTATTATTGGTAACTTTTCAGTAATGACTCTCTGTGTTAACTAATAGTACTATTACAGAAAGAAGATTGACAAAGGTTAAGAGCTTTGCTACTCTGTGGGTAATTGTATAAACCATATATTGCAGAGTGAGTCTTATATCTAACAAGAACATGGTTGACCATGTTGTCATCATAGTTGTGTTGATTAAAGCAATGGTGGCCATGTCTACTAAGCAGGACATTGTGCAGATCTCAGAGCTCGTTGTTTGTCGTTTGATCGATGAGCCTTCCTCCAGGAGGGCTCATGTCATCTTCTGTCAACTCTTATGTGCGTGTACACATGTGTGGATACGGTCATAGGTTAAAGTGTGCATGTAACAAGAGTTTCAAAGAGAATAAATTCCTTCAAAAATTCATCCCACATGGATGTTGAATTATGAAATTTGTACAGCACTTACATTCGATAGTGATGACTTCATGTTTTACAGATTAAAAGTTATAATAATTGATGTCTCCTCCCTTAGTAGTTACTCTCTCTGAATAAATTATCATTGAACTACTTATTTATTTTAAACATATGAAAAGTCTTCTAAAGGAAATTTGATGTATTGGTACATGCAAGAAATCATACCCAGAAGGCAGTGAAGGATGATGAGTTTACAGTCAGTATAGTTAGTTTTGGGGTGGTAACTTGTGCAGGAAACCTGATTCTGGTCAAGCAAGAGGTATGGAACGCTGGAGACCCTGTGGGTGGAGATTTCTGCCTGCATGGGACAGAAGGTGTTTAATCATGCCTCCTAGACCCCTGGCTCCTGTTTCAGTCACAATCCCCCCACACACACCCCCAGGGACTCCCAGGGCTGCCCCCTTTCCACTACCCCCATGGACTGGGATATAGTTCACGACAGCCAGATGTCCACTCGGGCTCATCCTCCTGGCCAGAGTATCAGTGCTCTGGTGGGACTCAGGTTAACCCCCCTCCTACCCCTTTATTTCCCCGCCACCTGATGGTGGTACTGAACAGTTAGTTAAGGAAAAACCTATGCCTAAATTTTAAAACAAATACAATCAAACAAAACTCGGTGTTGAAATAATCATACAAGGCTTTCTTTAGACTTTATTTAAACATGTATCTCACTACAGGAACTTTTGAGGTTCAATAACTATGTAAGTCAAGCGTGTTTGCATTTTCCTTCCCATATATTTCTTCATTTTTATAATTAACTGTTACTGTGTTGTTTGCAAACAACCCTAAGGTCTTTTCAAACCCAATAATTATCTTGTTTCAGCACAATATGTGTAGACTCATGTGGTCAAGATTGCACCATTCTGTCAAAATATTTTTAAATTAAATTTATTTATTTATTCCCTTTACAACTCAATACCATACCCACTTCCAAGTACCCTCTCATGCAAGTCCTTCCCCAATTCTATCTTCCCCTTCTCTTTTGAGGGACCCATCTGAGTGTCGACAACAACAATAACACACACACACACACACACACACACACACACACACAGACACACACACATCAATTCTCTGCAGGAATCAGTACATCCTCTCCCACTGAGGCCAGACAAGGCTGTCCATTTAGGGGTGGGAAATCTACAGGCAGGCAACTAGGCACCTGCACTAGTTGTTTGGTTCTTACCCAGGGGATGGTACTCAGTTTAGGGCAGATATTATTGGCCATCTGTTTTTTCTCCGTTTTTGTCCCGGAAAATCACATAGGCAGAACACATTTGGGTCTAAGGCTTTCTCAGTGGGTTGCTGTCCTTCCACTGGGAGTCCATCCTGGCTACAGTACATTGACTCCTCCTAGAGATTGCCCCTCCCCTGTAGCCCCTCTCCCTCCTCTCTCCCCTCCTCTTCTTACATATGATCTTCCATTTCCCAGGCCTACTCCCATACCCATCCCTCTTTCTACCCAATTATATCCTTCCATTTATCTCTGACATCCATTTTGTTTCCTCTTCAGAGATAGATTCAAACATCCTCCCTTGGACAGCCCTTATTTGGCTTCTTCTGATTTGTTGTGATTAGCATAGTTTTTCTGTTCTTTATGGCTAAGATATATGTGCAAATGGATACTCACTTTCATTTCATTTCATTTCATTTTTTCTCATTTCATTTACACAACCACTAGGTACTTTAAAAGTGAGCTTTATATAGTATATAGCAGCTATGTCCTTCCTGATCTGGGTTATCACACCAAGGATGATATTTTCTAGTTCCATACATTTGTCTGTAAAATTCATGATGTCCTTGTGTTTAAATGCTGAATAGTATTGCATTGTGTAGATATACTACGTTTTCTGTACCTAATCTTCAGGTGAGATATATGTAGGTTGTTTTCAGTTTCTGGCTATTATAAATAAGGCTGCTATGAACATAATGGAGCACGTGTCCTTATTACATGTTGGAATATCTTCTGGGTATATCCCCAGGAGTGGTATAGCTGGATCCTCAGGTAGTACTTACTATGTTCAATTTTCTGAGGAACCATCAAACTTATTTCCAGAGTGGTTGTACAAGCTTACAATCCCACCAGCAATGGAGGAGTATTCCTCTTTGTCTACATTCTTGCCAACATGTCCTGTCACCTGAGTTTTTGATTGTAGCCATTCTGATGGGAATAAGGTAGAATCTCAGAATCTTTTAGATTTGCATTTCCCTGATGACTGAGGATGTTGAGCATTTCTTTAGGTGCTTCTCAGCTATTTGAGATTCCTCTGTTGAGAATTCTTTTCTTAATACATGGCAGAAAAATGTTACACTACCACTAGGTACTTTAAACATGAGCTTTGATTCATTATTACTGTCTTCTAGTTTCATTTCACAAAGCTCCTAATCTCTCTGTAAGTATGAACATGGCTAAGTTTATCTTTGGTTATCCTTTCCCAAAGTTTGTCATTTTTCTGCCTGGTAGATATGCCCTTTAAAGTGATTTTACTTTTGTCAATATTGTTCCAATCACAATAGTTTTAATGAACCTATTACCAGTGTAATATCTTCCATTGCTTTTTAAAAAAATACACCTTAAAACAGACTTGGCTTTGAATCAATATAAAAGCTAAAGTGCATAGCAGCAGCTGCTGCTGTCAAAAGAAGAAGAGGAAGAGGAGGAGGAGAAGAGTATTACCACACAATTTTAAGCAAATCATTGTCATATGATTGATAATACCTTTGTGTATATGTTGACCATAATGGTGAACTGAACTTTTAGTCTAATACTCTCTATTAGAGCTAAACATATCCAAATGAGAACATTCTATGTAAACCTCAGTAGAAAGCAGATTAATGTAAAAGCAGAACAGACAAGTGGTTGTTAACAACCTTACGCACATGCTTGTGTGTACACACAGAAAAGGCACATTGCACCTTACCTTTGGTTTTCTTTGTTTTCTTTAGTGGAATAAATAGGAACATTGCCCCTTTTATATGAGAGCTATTAAAATGGGAAATGTTTGTCCACAGATGAAAGAAGACAGTTGGTCAGGCTACCGGTTCTCTACTGTCTAATCAGGGTGAAATAGCTGTGTTGTTTAGTTGTACTGGTTTTAATGCTTTGAGAAACTTCCATGAAGATTTTCCTAAGGCCCAAATTGGTTTCTAACCCTCCTGAGAAACAGGGAAGAATTGTTTGTCTTTCCCTACATTTTTACCTGCTTTAATTGTTGCCTTAATGACAGCTGTTCTAATTGCAGTGAGAAGGAATCTCTCAGAGTTTTCATTTGTGCTTTTTTTGATGCCTAAAGGTTTACATGTATAAAAATATGCAGTAGCCGTTTGTCCTTCTGTCTATTCATTTCACTTGCCCATGAATTAATTGGAACATTTCACTTTACACCTATGTGTCTGTGGTAGGTGGGGTTGTGTGTGGATGGGGGTCAAAAAACAACTTAGGCATCAAGGGGAAACAAGGTCTAAAGTGGGTCAGAAAAGTAAAACATGGCAATAGGACACAGTGAATGAAAGTCCTCAGAATGAAGTTGCACTGCAAGATTGAGTGACTGGTGAGAACTTTAATGAATGAAGAGGTTGGGACACTGTGGGCTCAGACCCAACTCACACTTTATCTTGATTTAGCGTTAGCTGACTTTTTAGATAGCCATCTCATGATTTAGTTAACCTATTTGTGCTTGTCCCTAAAATCCCTGTGACTATTAGGTGAAACATTTTGCAATATATTAAACATCACTAACTCCCACCATGTTAATGTTAAAACTATTGTTAGTTTCTGAGGACTTCATCAAAAATTCAGCTTTGCTCTATCCTGATGCTCTAATTATCTCATGTTTCTACCTATGTATTTGAAAGGTATCAGAACTCAGGATTTCCCTTGTTCTCTTATTATAAAACTTCAGTAAATTATTAACATGTTAGAATAGGAGATTTGCAGAAGACTACATACATCTGTGTCTTGTAGCCAAGGTCAGTCATATCTGATTTTAGAATAAGCTACCCTATTTTCTGCTTGGGGTGATAATTGTGTTTTAGTGTCAGTAACATATGTGACATGAAAGCAGAAAGGAAACTATAAGTGAGGAAGAGCAGCAGGGGGAAGGAGAGAGCTGGAGAGACAGCAGAGGAGGGAGCTTCAACAAGGACCCCTTCATGTATTAAATGTCAGAATTCCTTTTATGTTAATTTTTAAAGAATTGAGAAAAATGATATGGATGGTAAAATATAATTTATTTTTCTGTAAAAGTGTTAAAAATAAAATGATCCATTTCATTAATTGCTATAACACTTTCATCTCATTAACAAAGAGAATGTAACAATTGCATTCATATGTAATAGATATTCATGTCCAAATTCAGGACTAGACAGATGTGTATATATCTAATAAAGAAGTAAGTAAGCACAGTCCTTGGTCACACCTATGAAAATGGCTATTCATTTAACCATTGAAAATATCAAGTTAAAAAAAAAAACTACTAGACTATAAATAAGAAAGAAAAGTGCATGAAAATCCTTCATGATGAAGCCAGTTTAGAGCAGAGGAAACTGAATTCCTCACTCAGAAATTCTGCTTAGTGTGAAGTCTTTTTTTTTTTTAACTTTTATTGCATTATAATGAGAAAAGTTACATGATTTCAATTTAATTGAATTTGTTAACATTTAAAAACATATTTTAAGTAAATAGAATTAAAGCACATTCTTGTTTCCCTTTTGTACCCCCACTCCTCCCAGAGACCCCCTTCAATACCTACCATAGCTTTTTTGTCATAATCCTTAAAATTTATAAAATATTATAACAATAAAAGTTGTTTGATATAAAACAAGAATTGATTTAACAGTCTTATGTAGATGCTCATCTAGAGTAATACTAAAAATACATTTTTCTCAATATAAATTTTAAACAACTCCAAACATATTAACTGTATACTTCAAAATAATACATCACTACTGATATTTTCTTAATTGAATATAAATATATAAAGTCTTTTTATTTCTTTTATATTTAGTAGAGTTTAAAATCTTGGATTTTACTGTGGTACAAGCCCAAAATAAGAACAATTTTTAGAGACTGGATTTCACTGCAATAAGGCTGTACTTCAATGACTCTCACATCATCAAAGGATTTTTACCTCCATCGTAGCTAAGCTGAGAGTTGATAGTTCTCCTGCATCAAGAAATGAATTGTAGGCCCGATTTTTGGATACAGACGTCCTGCTATGGTCAAAGCTGTTTGACCTGAGTGAGTGACTTTATTCTCAGCCCACAGAAAACAGGTTATATTCATTTAAGAAGTGGTGTAGGTATTAAGATGGTCTATCCATAAAGTCACTAACCAACTGATTCAATGAACAATGGTTCTGCTTGGAGGGTGGCACAGACATTAGGTAAGACTAAGAAATTGGTTCATTAGCTGTGATAATTTGGAAAAGCTTTCATCTCAGAGAAAGAGTAACTTATAAAGTCCTCTTCTTCAAACTTGATACAAGAGTTACAAAAGTCAAGCAAAGCATTCAGTCTCACACTTTGTTGTTCTCTTACAAGCAACCTCCCTAGTTAATCGTCTATATTTCTTTTGAGTATATAGATATTTTTGAAATATATAAGCTGTTCTGAAAACCATAGTATAGTGTAAAGACATGAAATAAACAATATTACTAATAGAGAGGCTGAGATAGGAGAAGCAAGATTTCAAGACCCTTATGTTGAACACAGCAAGACACTGTCACAA
>JADRCD010169165.1:2605-36104 GCA_019843815.1 Montemys delectorum | reverse complement strand
TGTGTGTGTGTGTGTGTGTGTGTGTGTGTGTGTGTGCATGTGTGCATGTGTATGTGTGTGTATGTGAATTCAATTCTATTGTGTTTGGGGAATTATTCCCTTGCTGTGTTTTCTTGGATATAGTTACCCTTGTTGAATTGTAGTTTTCTTTTTAACATCCTTTGCAGGGCTGGATTAGTGGAAAGATATTGTTTAAATCTGTTTTTTCATAGGCTATCTTTTTTGTCTGTCTATAATAGTTTATAGTTTTGCTTGACTGGTATCTATATACTCTTAGAGACTGAAAAACATCTACCCAGATCCTTCTGGCTTTTAGAGTTTCTGTTGAGAAGTCTGGTATAATTCTAATAGGTCTATTTTTATAGGTGACTTGGGTTTTACCCTGTGGTTCTTAATATTCTTTTCTGTTCTGTATATCCAGTATTTTCTATATTATGTAATAGGAGGATTTTCTTCTTTTGATCCACTCTATTTGGTGTTCTGTAAACTTCTTGTACATTTATAGCCATCTCTTCTTTAGATTATGAAAATTTCCTTCTATGATTGTTTGATGATATTTTCTGCATCTTTGAGTTAGGAGTCTTCTTCTATCCCTATTATGCTTTGTTTTGACCTTTTCACAGTGTCCCAATTTTGGAGGGTTTTTTCTATTTAGAGACTTTTTAGTTTTAGTGTTTTCTTTGACCAATGAATCAATTTCCTCTATAGTGTTTTCTGTGCCTGAGATTCCCTACATATCTTTTTCTTCTGTTGGTGATGCCTGTGTCTCTAGTTCCTGTTATCTTTCCGACATTTTCCATCTCTAGGATTTCCACAGTTTGTGATTTTTTTATTGGCTCTATTTCCATTTTCAGATCTTGACCAATTTTGTTCATTTCCTTCACATGTTTCCTTATATTTTACTGTAATTCCTTACATTTATTCATTTTCTTTATAAAGGTCTCTATAAGTTTGATTGTATTTTCCTGTATTTCTATAAGGGATTTATTTGTTTTCTCTTTTACACATCTATCATTTTCAACAGATTAGATTTATGGTCATTTTCTTGCAATTCATATGTTTTAGGATTTCTAGGATTTGCTTTACTAGGATAGCTGGATACTGGTGGTACCATATTACCCTATCTTTTGTTGATTGTATTCATAAAGCAGTCTTTAGCCATCTGGTTATCCTTAGTGTTGGCAGGACTAGTAGTCCCTGGTAGAAGGACATTGGGGCTGTAGGTAGAGCTCATAGACCCTGATGTTAGCAGATCTCTGAGATTGCAGGTAGAGCTAGTTCTCCTTGATGACAGTGGGATTCCAGGTATGCAGGCAGAGTTGGTAGTTCCTGATGGTTTCAGGTAGCTCATTATCCAAGGTGATGCCTCTAGGAATACAGGCAGAGCTGGTGGTCCCTGATAGGTATATGCCTCTGGAATTTCAGGTAGATGTCTAGACTGAAAAACAGAGTGTAGATGGGACAGAGCAGACCTCAAAGCTGGGCTTGGTGGGGGACCCAAAGGGCAAAGGCTTGATACTTGTGGATCTTGCCTTTTGTACTGGATGGCAGCAGGCCTACAGGAGAAACTGTGGCCTAGGAAATGCAGACTAGTGCGGGGGGGGGGGGGGAAGAACTCTCCTCTGGGCTTCTTCAGAGGGGCTTCCAGGCAGGGAATTGTGGTAAAGGTCTCATCTGATAGTCCCTGATGGGGGCTGGCCTCTGGAATTATAATTAGACTAGAAGACAGACCTGTATACTTTTTGTTTGTTTGGTTTTTTTTTGGTTTTTTTTTTTTGTTTGTTTGTTTTTTGTTTTTTTGAGACAGGGTTTCTCTGTGTAGCCTTGGCTGTCCTGGAACTCACTCTGTAGACCAGGCTGGCCTCTAACTCAGAAATCCACCTGCCTCTGCCTCTCAAGTGCTGGGATGAAAGGCATGCACCACCACTGACTGGCTCCTGTATGCTTCTTATATCTTGATAAATATCTCCTTCGTTAGGTGTGAAAATTATTCTCCCAGATTTTTGTTGAAAATATTTTTTGACTTAAGGTAAAAAATATTCCTATTTATTACTATTATTTATAGAGTTGGTATTTTCATAGTGACCTAGATTTCCTAGACATTTTATTTCAGGATTTTTTTAAAACTTTTTTTGGCATAGGTATCCATTGCTTCTGTCTTTTCTTCAGTGCCTGAGATTCTGTCTTTCATCTCTCTTATTGAGCAGCTGAGGTTTGACTCTAATACTTTTTTTTACGTTTCAAAATTTTTCATTTCCAGCTTCCCCTCAGATTGGGTTTTCCTTATTGACTTTATTCTCCCCTTTATATCTTGAAATTTTCCTTCATCCATTTCACTGTTTCATTAAGGAATTTATTCATCCTCTTTAACCATATTTATAATTGCAATTTTGAAGACCTTGTCTTGTGCTTCAACTAAATTTTATTTGGTAAGGCCTACTGTCCTCATGGACTCCCTATGGGAGTTAGAGGATGACAAAAAGAACTTGAATGAAAAACTGATTCTCACCTTCCTGCCTGGGCCAATTTACCTTGGGCACAAACTATACAGTCAGTCCAACAACACCCAGTGTAAGCACTACTCCCATGTGCTCTAACATGCCCAAGATTACAGGATCACAGGATCACATGATCCCAGGAGCTTTGTCACACCAGAATCACAGAGTCCCAGAGGCAGCTCGACTTCCAGAAACTCTGACATTCCAGGATCTCAGGATCACAGGATCACAGGATTCCAGAATCACAGGATCACAGAGACAGCTGAACTCTGAAGAGTTCTGACATAACCAGGATCACAGGAAGGAAAGGCTCCAGTCAGATATAGCAAAGGCAGGTAGCACTAGATATAAGCAGATGGGGAGAGGCAAGCATAAGAACATAAGCAAGAGAAATCAATATTGCTTGTCATCATCAGAACCCAATTCTCCCACCATATCAAGTCCTGGATGCACCATAACACTGAAAAAGCAAGATTCAGATTTAAAATCAATTCTGATGATGATAGAGGACTTAAAAAGGCAATAAATAACCCATTTAAAGAAATAAAGGAGAACAGAGCCAATAAGGGAGAAGCCCTTAAAGAAGAAACATAAGAATTCCTCAAAGAATAACTGAAAACACAATCAAACAGGTGAAGGACATGAACAAAGCCATCCAGTATCTAAAAATGGAAATAGAAATAATAAAGAAATCACAAAGGGAGACAACCATGGAGTTAGAAAATCTAGGGAATAGGTCAGGAGACATAGATGCAAGCATCACCAACAGAATACAATAGAAAGAAGACAGAATCTCAGATGCAGAAGATACCATAAAAAACATTGACACAACAGTTAAAGAAAAGGCAAAAGGCAAAAAGATCCTAACCCAAATCATCCAGGTAAACCAGGACACAATGAAAAGACCAAACCTAAAGATAATAGATAAAGAAGAGAGCAACGCTTCCCATCTTAAAGGGCCAGTAAATATCTTCAGCAAAATTGTAGAAGGAAACTTCTCTAACCTGAAGAAAGAGATGTCCATAAACATACACGAAGCCTACTGAACTCCAAAAAGACTGGGCCAGAAAAGAAATTCTTCCCATCACATATTAATCAAAATACTAAATGCACTAAACAAAGAAAGAATATTAAAAGTAGTAAGGGAAAAAGTCAAGTAACATATAAAGACAGACCTATCAAATTACACCATATTTCTCACCAGAGACTATGAAAACCAAAAGATCCTGGGCAGGTGTTATACAGACCATAAGAGAACACAAATGCCAGCCCAGGCTACTATACCCAGCAAAACTCTTAATTATCATAGATGGAGAAACCAAGATATTCCATGGCAAAACCAAATTTACACAATTTCTCTCTACAAATCCAGCCCTACGAAAGGTAATAAATGGAAAACACCAACACAAGGAGGAAAACAACACACTAGAAAGGGCAAGAAAGTAATCTTTCAACATACCTAAAAGAAGATAGCCAAACAATCATTTTCAACAAATGGTGCTGATTCAACTGGAGGTCAGGTTGTAGAAAAATGCAAATCGAACCTTTTTTATCTCCTTGTGCAAAGCTCAAGTCCAAGTGGATCAAGGGCCTCCATATAAAACCAGATTCTCTGAAACTTATAAAGGAGAAAGTGGGGAAGAGCCTTGAACACATGTGCACGGGGAAATTTTCCTGAACATAATACCAATAGCTTATGCTCTAATATCAATAATCAATAAATGGCAGCTATGGCAAAGAACATTGTCAATAGGACAAAATGGTAAATAACAGATAGGGAAAAGATATTTTCCAGTCCTACATCTGATATAGGGCTAATATCCAATATATAGAAAGAACTCAAGTAGCTAGACTCCTAAGAATCAAATAACCCTATTAAAAATGGGGTACAGAGCTAAACAGAGAATTTTCAACTGAGGAATAGTGAATGGCTGAGAAGGACACAAAGAAATATTCAACTCCTTAGTCATCAGGGAAATGCAAATCAAAACAGCCCTGAGATTCCCCTTCACACCAGTCAGAATGGCTAAAATAAAAAACTCAGGTGACAGCAGATGCTGGTGAGGATATGGGGAAAGAGGAACACTCTCCATGGCTGGCAGGATTGCAAGCAGGTACAACCATTCTGGAAATCAGTTTGGTGGTTTCTCAGAAAATTGGATGTAGTATTATTACCTGAGGACCCAGCTATACCATTCCTTGACTTATACTCAAAAGATGCCCCAACATGTAATAAGGACACATGTTCCACTATTTTAATAGCAGCCTTGTTTATTAGCAAGAAGCCAGAAAGAACCCAGATATCTTTTATCAGAGGAGTAGATACAGAATATGTGGTACATTTACACAATGGAGTACTACTCAGCTATTAAAAATGATGAATTCATGAAATTCTTAGGCAAATGGATAGAACTAGAAAATATCTTACTGAGTGAGGTAACCCAATCACAAAAGAACCCACATGGTATACACTCACTGATAAGTGGTTATTCGCCCCCAAACTCCAAATACCCAAGATACAATTCACAGACCACATATGGCTTTTTTCTTTAACATCTCTGCAGAAAGCAGGTGAAGGTACTCTGTGAGATTTATTTTTCTCCAGACAGTCATTAGCTGGCTAAATAAAGCTTCTCAAATTTGGACTCTGGTTTTGTTGAATAGTCCTTGGTTTCTTTGTCCCAAAACAGTTATACACTTCCAACATAAAATGTCAGAGTGGTCATCATTATTGAAAACTGGAAGAAAAGCAGTACAGGAAATGAGTAACTAGATTAAAGCAAAATGAAATTCCAGTAGGGAGAATTTCAAATCTTGATCCTCATTGTCTGAAGCTACTGAGATTCATAAAGTGTTAGGATAAACCCACTTCTGTAGGTCTTCCACCTACACAAACACCTCTCTTAGACTTAACCAACTTCCATAGCACATAGCCTCTCCCTTTGATAAATAGTACATGGTCCTTGCATCTCTAATCTCCTGATGTTTATATTTCAACTGAGGCTTCACTTCTACAACTTCACAGTTTTCCTGTATTAGTTTAATCAACTTCCTATATAGATTAGGCTTAAAACACACGTTTCCTTGCTGACTGGAAATAGTATTCATGAAATCGTTCTGTTAAAACAGGAATAAAACCAGGATTGTAAGTGTATTAAATCAAAACACTGTTATGGAGAACTTTCAATACATAACTGATTCTAATAGGTGCTGACTTACTCTCAATGCATCATACAAGAAATAGCAAGGAAGTAAATAACCTTTTCTCTTTCTTTGACTTGTCCACAGTTTATAGATCTGGTTTAAAATAATGTTAATTGCTATAATAAAGTGACATTTGCTGATTGAAGATGATTAGATTAAGTTCCATGGTTCTGTAAAATGTACATTATGCTAACTGGTAGCTGTTGGTATCTGCTAGTGTTTCCACATGGTATTAGCATGGTACTATATAGACAGAATATGTCTCTTAAAAATTCAACAACACTAAAAGGCAACTTTTCCTAGACCAATTAATTGCCGAGTTTACTTGAACAAATGGAAAAAGTGATCCAGTAATCTTTCAGATCTGGGACAGATTCTGAGAACTCCTGCCAACTCTACAATTATAATTTGTAGGATAATGAAAGCCAGGTATAGAAAACAATTCAACTGGATAGCACTTAGATTTGTTGACTTGCTTCATGATGTTTTGTACACATCAGTCACTGTGATTCAGTCTATTGTGCCTGAGGAGGTGTCTACTCCAAAGCAATGCTCCATTTCAGTTTTATTTAGTTCCTGTCTGATTAATTGTCACTTTCTACCCTTGAACAGTGCTTCTTCCCTGGAATTGTGAAGCCTACTGATAGTTTGTTATTTATATTAAAGCTGAGCATTCTTTTTTGATCTACATTTGTTGATAATTTTATATATTAGTACTATGTTGACATTATTTCCCTCCTTTTATCTCTGTAAAACTTTTATGCCTGCACATTCCCTCTCAAAATTATGACCTCCTTTTTTTTTTTTTTTTTAGTTATTGATAGACAATGTGCTAACATGTGTGAACACACACCAACACAGAGTTGTAGGTTTTAATCATAATGAACACCTCAAATTTTATAAAGGAAAACATAAAACAATAGGGCTGGATTACAGTTTCCTAGATTTATTGCATTCTCATGATGGTGAGAAACATGGCAGCATTCAGACAGATATAGTGTTGGAGATGGAGCTGAGGGTTCTAAATCTTGATCTACAAGCAACAACAAGAGAGTGTGACACATTGACAAGACCTGAGTTTAGAAGATATCAAAGCCTGCACCCAGTGACACACTTCCTCCAACAAGGCTACACATACTCCAAGGTCATACCTCCTAAAAGTGACACTCTGTATTGGCCAAGTATTCACACACATTTGTATATGGAGGCCATTCATATTCAAACCAACACACACATAGCCACATCCACACACACACACACATGCACACACACACACACACACACACACACACACACACACAATTTGTATTTCAATAAAGCATGTAGAAAACATTTAGTGTTGCCAGTATGATTATGTGTTTAGTGTTGACCACTTGGATTAGATAATCTATCAGGGAACTCCCATCTAGAAAAGACTGATTTTTGTCTTAACTCTTATTAATTCATGTAACTATTTGTCAAAGGTAGGGATTATGAAATATTTTTCACCATTCACATTGTTTTGTCAACTGGTTTTGTCATTGTACAGACCTTGATTAGATAGGCATATTTTTTGAGAGTCCATGACTTCAGCTTCTTTGTAATATGTACTAGACACTATCCTATATCAACTATCGGAGAAAGTTACATGAGGGTAGATACCATATAAATCCATACTTTCTCTTTGCTTTTCTTTTTTTGGGACCCACTTCTTTTTTTAAGGCTAACAAAAAGATGATCAACCTCTTTATTGAAAAAAATTTTAAGGTTTTGATATAGAACCACTTAGAAATTCATATAGCTATTTTAAAGGTGGTGTTTAGTATCTCCAGGTACTACTATCTGTAGAATGCCTACACACAATAAATTGCTACAGCTTTGAGTACCTCAAAATCAAATTAATTATTTCCACATATTTTAAAGGCTTTACTCCTAATGTAAATTATTTTCCCATTTCAATTTCTATACTATTGTGAAAATCAGTTGATTTTTGTATATCCTGAAATTAATACTGGCCTTTTACACAGTGACTCATTTAATCACAGTTTTGTAGTTTATGTATGTATATGTATATGTGTGCATGAGCATGCATGTGTATGGGGGCATGTATGTGGGGGCATGTGATTGCCAAGGTGTGCATGTGGAGGTCAGAAGATGTTTTTCTGTAGTCAACTCTCTCTTTCTACCATGTGGGTTTGGCCTTAGGTCACCAAGCTTGTTGTTAAGTGCCTTTACCCTCTGATCCATCTCAATGGCCTGTAGTATATGTTTTGTTGTGGTTCTGGATAGTCTAGTTCTGAGTAGATTCGAATAGTGCTTATTATTAGGATGTTATTAATATCTTTCATACTGTTTTATTAGATATTTTCTTTATTTACATGTCATATGATTTCTCCTTTCCCAGTTTCCCCTCCAAAAAACAAACAAACAAACAAAAACAAGAACAAATCCCTGTTGCCTACCCCTTCCCCATGCTTGTCACCCCACCTTCTCCCATTTATTGGCCCTGGAATTCCTCTACCCTGGGGCACAAAACCTTCAAAGGGCCAAGGGCCTCTCCTCCCATTGATGATCAACTTTGCAATCCTCTACTAAACACATGCTGCCAGAACAATCAGTCCCACAATGTATAGTACTTGGTTGGTGGTTGAATCCCTGGGAGCTCTGAGGGGTACTAGTTAGTTCATATTGTTGTTCATCCTAAGGGGCCACAAACCCTTCAGCTCCTTTGGTCCTTTCCCTAATTCCTTCATTGGGAACCCTGTACTCAGTCCAATGGATGACTGTGAGCCTCTACCTCTGTGTTAGTTAGGTACTGTCAGAGCCTCTCAGGAGATAGCTATATTAGGCTGGCTTGTCCTTCCTTCAGTCTCTGCTCCATATTTAGGCTCTGCAACTCCTTCTGTGGGTATTTTGTTCCCCCTTTTAAGAAGGAATGAAATGTCCACATTTTGGTCTTCCTTCTTCTTGAGTTTCTTGTAGTTTATGGGTTGTTCTTCCTGTATTCTGAATTTCTGAGCTAATAACCACTTATTAGAGAGTGCATACCATATGTCTTCTTTTATGATTGGGTTACTTCACTCAGGATGATATTCTCCAGATCCATCCATTTCCCTAAGAATTCCATGAAGTCATTGTTTTTAATAGTTGAGAAGTACTCCATTATGTAGATGTACCATAATTTCTGTATCCATTCCTCTGTTGAGGGACATTTGGGTTGTTTCTAGTTTCTGGCTTTTATAAATAAGGCTGCTATGAACATGGTGGAGCATGTGTCCTTATTACATGTTGGAGCATCTTCTGGGTACATGCCCAGGAGTGATATAGCTGGGTCCTCTGGTAGAACTATGTCCAATTTCCAGAGGAACTGGCAAACTGATTTCCAGAGTGCTTGTACCAGCTTGCAATCCTACCAACAATGAAGGAGTGTTCCTCTTTCTCCACAACCTCTCCAGCATCTGCTGTCACCTGAGTCTTTTATTGTAGCCAATCTGACTGGTGTGAGGTGGAATCTCAGAGTTGTTTTGATTTGCATTTCCCTGATGACTAAGGATGTTGAACATTTCTTTAGGTGCTTCTCAGCCATTTGGTATTCCTCAGTTGAGAATTCTTTGTTTAGCTCTGCACCCCATTTTTTAATAGGGTTATTTTGTTCTCTGGCACCTAACTTCTTGAGTTCTTTGTATGCATTGGATATTAGCCCTCTATCAGATATATGATTGGTAAAAATCTTTTCCCTATTCATTGGTTGCCATTTTGTGGGATCCACTTCTATCACTTACTTTACATGCTAGGAATAATTTTAGCATTATTATTAAATAATTATAATAAGTAAATAATTAATAATAATTAAAGCATTCACTTAGTAAATTGCTGTACAACATCCAATATTTCAAGTTTAGATTCTATGAAACCCTGTCTAAGTATGGTAGAAATTCAATAATCCCCATGACAGCATTATTTCTACCGCACATGACTTGATAGATTATTATACATAGAATTATAAAGTATTGGGCATTTCTCTGATCATAATATTTTATGAAAACATCTCTTCCTGGTAAAATAAAGTACAAGATTAATAGAATATAAGATGGATGTGTTTGCCTTCAGGCAATTTCAGTTTCTTAACATATATGTTAATGGTGGTAATATGGTCATTAAAATTATTTATGAAGGTTGAGTGGGTTGTTACAAGAGTTGGCAAGTAAAAACTTTCCACACACAATACTTTTTAAGTGAGTTTTTTAAAACATAATAATATAGAGATGTTTTCTGTGTTTTATGATATTGTGGAATGTAGGTGAAAGATAGCAAAATAGATATATGTCTATAAGAATTACCATATTCATTCTAGAATATAGATGGTTTAAAGAAACATTTCACTAATTTCCAAGATTAAGAAAACCCTGCATCTTAAAATTATTCCTAGTAGATTAACATTAGGACAATTTGGAAATGACATCAGAAGTTAATTAAGAATTTACTTTAGAGGTAGGAAAAAAGGTTCAGGGTTTAATAGCATTTGTCTAGTTTTCCAGTGGTCCCAGGTTAAATTCCCATCAGCTACATTGTGCCTCATGCTCCTTTATAATGGGACTTTATTTTCTCTTCTGGTGTGCATGAAGACAGAGCCTTTTCATACATAAAATAAATGTATAAGTAAATCTGCTTTTTTAAAAGAATGTATATTAGCCTGAGTAGGAACAAAAGGAAGTTGAACTAGCTACAATGAAAATTAACTGTATTGATATCATCCCTGAGTTTTTACATTTCATCATCCAAAATAATTGAAACTCCATGTCTGTGAGTAATGAAGGAGACATTCAACATCCATGAACATGCAATGTATTCTGGAAAAGTCTGATTCTAGCCCCTCTATAATAGAACAGCTATTATCAGTAAGGTCAGGGAGGCTGAGAAAAGTACATAGCAGTATTTGTTGCCTAGGAGAGATATGTAAAGTAGACCATGCATCATTACACCATTAAGATTTCATTTTGTTGTCCAAGAGAACAGTTTCAATTTTACCTGATGTGAAGTACTGTTTTTGCTAATTTAACCAGATAGTTGAGGGAATTTGAAACTATAAACTTCTGTGGAGAAGGAGGGGAGGGTGGCAGAGACCTAACACAGGCAGAAATAAATTCCTAGAATGTATAGATGATTATCAAAGTCGAAGCTAGTCACTAATAAGACAGAATTGGTTGTTTTGTTTTATTTTTTGTTCAAGTGTACAGATATCAAAATAAAGAATAAATAAAAGGAGAATCATGAATTTTTTTAAAAGCCAAAAAATTCATTAATTGCTCCTAAAGAAAAGAGAATGTATGGTTTGTCTGGCAAAAAAAACCCAAAACAACAACAACAACAACAACAACAACAACAACAACAACAAAAAACTAAAATGCTAGTCTCAAAGAAGTTCTGTATATTACAAAAGAACAAACCATAAATTAAGACAAGTAAAAAGAATAAGAACTAATAAATTTTAAAAAACTGAATCAAACAGATGTTTTGTAAGAAAGTATCTAGTAACAAGTAAAAATATTATAGAGGTTTAATCTCTTGATAAAGCAGAAGAGATTCAGTGACCCTAATGAAAGATCATTTGAGTTATTTAAAATTGTTTATAAATTCCCCCCCAAAGAAACGAAATATAGAAAGATGAAGGAAACCTAAGGGACTGAGGGATAACAACCAGCACATGATGTATATAGGACAGATGCCAAAGATAAAGAGCAAAGAGGAAGTGGAATAAGCCAACCACAAGACTCAGAAATCTCATCAAATATTAGAAGACATGACAGTCAAAAAGTTTAAAAGACCCATAGTATTTGAATGCTCAAGTGTTTGAAGTGTTGGTCCTCAGAACACGATACTATTTTTCGGTCTTTTGGACCCAGGGCTTAGTAGCAAACACAGGGTCGGGCAGGCTCCACTTTGAACGAGAATTCCTGTTTGTTCTTTCATCTACCTCCCTCTTTCCTTGCTCCATCTCACTTCCATTCCTCTCTCTTCTGCATTCCACTCTTTCCTCTTTAGTTCTAGGTAGGATATGCTGCCGTCCTCATCACAGTGAGCACACCATGAGACACAAGGTTTTTCCTTTCTAAACTTGTTTCTACCATATGTTTTGTAAAAAGTTTATTTAAAAAGTAAACAATTCAGACTTGAAACAGAAGAATTTTGCAAAGTTGATAATTGATACCTTTTAATCAAATTGTAAAATTCAAGTGTGCCGTTATAAACAGTGTGAGAGTAGGGACTTATAAATGAACACTCAACTACGTATTTTGGAATCCCAATAGAAATCTCTCAGAAAGAAGAGAGACTGTATTTTTAAAGGGCTCAAAGAATGAATATCCATATTTAAATATATCCGCATGAAATTAACTGCCTTAATTTTTATGTCAAGATAAAAATTATTTCAAGAGAAAACTATAAGCCAAAACCCTTCTTATAAATAGGTACAAAAAGCCTCAACTAAGAAACTGAATATGATAGTACATTACTATCACAGACAAGTAGAATAAAGGAATAGTTTTACCTCACCAAATCAATTGATGTAATACATCAGATTAATGAATTGAACTGTAAAATTATAACAATCTCCAAATCTGAATGTGATTGTAAAAATAATTTGATGTTACTAAATACCTTTTTATAATAATGAAAAATTCTGAGTAGAAAAAGATTTTAAAAAAAATATCTATTAAATTGTAATTAACGACACATGTAGAAAGTCTTATATTCAATAAGAAAACTGTCAACTTTTAACCCAAGATATTTGCAAAATAAAAATTCCCATTCTTGTCACTTTTATTGAACATGGAATAAGAAAGTCTAGCCAGAGCTATTAGGCAAGAAAAAGAAACAAACTCTTTGTAAATCAAAATAGAGGAGGTAACATTAAACTCTGTTTATATATACCATGATCATCACAGAGGAAATCCCCAAAACTCCACAAAATTATAACTAATAAGTGACTGTAATAAAGTTGCATAATAAAAATTACTGTAAAAACTATTGCATATTTATATTTTCACAACAATATCTAGAAAGGAATTTTAAGTACAATGCCATTTACAAATATATTAATGAGATTAAAAAGAGATGATGACATCAACAGATATATGGGCAAAACAGAAATCCAAGAAATAAACCTAAGTGCATGTGGATAAGCAATTCTTGACAAAAAATTTAAGAATATATGAAGAGATCATGGCGTTTCATTTGTTTTTGTCAGCAAAAAATGATTTAAAAACTAGGTATTTGCATGTAAAAGAATGAAATTGCAAACTTATCTTACCTTATACACACACACAGACTCTCTCTCTCTCTCTCTCTCTCTCTCTCTCTCTCTCTCTCTCTCACATACACACACACACACACACACACACACACACACGCACGCGCACGCGCGCGCACACATGCACACACACCCACACACAGGCATACACACAAAAGACCCTGACTGAAAGAGAAGGAAGACTGTGACAGTTTACCTTATTGCTCAACTAATTGAATCTAGGGTCAACTAAGAGACAAGCCACTGAGCAGGTCTGTGAGAGGTGATCTGTGTAGGATTTACAGAAGCAGAAAGCCCCTCACCATAATGGGCAGCACCTTTCAATAGCAGCCCTGTTAAAAGAGATCAGAGGGAAAAGAAAGCAGTTTTGTTGCTTTTTTTTTTCTTTGCTAGCCTTTGCTTCCTACGAGGCATTGGGTGGGCTACTTCATGATTCCCCTTGCTGCCATCCTCTACTGACACCAGAACCCGAGTCTTAGCTCTTTTAATGTAGACTCAAGATCAGAAGTTCTTCCAGAACTTCCATGTATCCTTTTCAGGATGGGATTCTTGAGGCATGAATGCTTGTGGCCTAAGCAGCTTTTTTATGGTCACCAGTGTGCATACTTCCCTTATGGACTACCAAACCCCTATCCTGTGAGCCAGTCTGAGGAATCTCCTTTATAGTTATATTCTTTCCATAGGTTCTGGTTCATGAAATGACACTAATAAGAGATTTGAACCTCATTTCTGGAGTAGTAAATCCCCTAGGAAATACAAGGCAGTATCTTTGTGGCTTGGTAATATTTTCTTGGATATGACTAAAAACAGAGGAACAAAAGAAAAAGTACATGAACGAGATAGTCAATAACCAGTTCTTAATATTGGTTGAGATTTTTAAATTTTATTTATTTTTTTCTGTTTGTGACCTTGCTAGCTACACATCCATAGGAATTCTGAAAAACTGGACCAATTAATGAATCAGCTCATCCAAGCCCTGTTAGAGGCCCATTATAGAAACTTTGGACAGACTTTAGAAAAAGCATAAGACATAACTTCACTAAAAGTAAGTTAAACCATTTTAGTAAGCAATAGGAATCTATTACATTTAAAGATTAATCTGTAGATTAGCCTAGTTAGTAGCCATAATCTTTGTCAACACAAACATTTCTGAAAGAAAAACATCTTGTAAAGATTAATGTTAATCCAACTATCATACTTTAGAAACATGGCCTACAAAGTACCAGTGTTTTTATGGTGTTTCCCCACAAACAACTCAATATATTTTGTTACCATCCATCCCTATCTATAACATGTCTCTCCAGTCCTGTAGTGTGCCTCATAGTGGCCACCTTCCATCCCCAAACAGTCTCTCTTTTGACTTTTGTCACATGAGTAATCACTTTAAATAGTAATCATTTCAATGTGTTAAAATCAAAGACAGCCATCAAAACAGCAGATGCAATGAAAGGAGAAAGGTGCTTTCCATCCCACTGTAAGATGCTGGTTAAGGTTACATAGCAGATAAAGTGGTTGTCATGCAAGCATAGGACCAGGTTTCAGATTCCTAGCTCATATGTAAGTGCAGAGTGGTTATAAATGAGGGCCAGGTAAATACAGGCAGCTCACTTCCAACACCAGTGGCAGAAAGCAAGAGACTGGATTCCCATGAACAAAGTGACTAACTAGATTAGCTGAAACAGTGAGTTCTAGGTTCTAGGTTCAGTTCAGAGGCATTGTATCAATGAACAAAGCAATCAATAAAGCCTCAGGTCTCCACACCACATGTTTACAAACATATGCACTTATACACACACAACTGACCACATACATGAGAACATGCATACACACATACAAACACTACGCATACAGATATATCCATGCAAAAAATCATAAAATAAAACCTACTTTAAATATATGGATCAAGATAAATTTATTATAAAGGAATGGAGAGTTTGATACCACATTAATGAAAGCTGAGTTAGCTGTATCAATTTCATAGAAAACAAATTCTAGAAAGAATAATTCAGATTAAAGGGACACTACATATAACAAGAGGGTATATTTTCAAAGTGGTCATCACAGTACCACACACTATAACTATTTTTAAAATAGGAGAGACAAAAATACAGCAGGAGGCAAAACAGGCAAAGCCAAAATTAGAGACTTCACATGTGGGATGTGATAGAGCAAACAGGAAGAAAATCAAGCAAAAACATCACTGCCATGTCCATTTCTGTCACACTGAGATTCCTAGAATTCAGTGGAAGCCTGAGGAAAATTCTCTGGAATCTTGTATCTGCTCTTGGTTCAACACACAGAACCTCCAGCCAAAAGCCAGTGAAAATGAGAAAATAGAAATGTTAAAGGTCATACTACAGACAGCTAGAGAGAAACCAGGACAGAAAGGTGATGTAAATTCCTCAAATATTCAGCATACTTCTCACAGCACATGGGGCAAACAAGGTGGGGATCTCTAGAGAAAATTTGTTAATATTTTGAATAAAAGAAAAATGAAAATACAACTTATAAAATTTTGTGGATACAATGAATGTTACTACATAGAAAGAAATTTATAACCTGAAATGAAGAAAAAGAATCTACAATATGGGTGTGTATGTGTAATATTTTCAACATCTCTGAACTCAATATTATAAAGCATACAAAATAGGAATATCTAAAATCAATAATGTACCTTAGAAGTCAGAGAAAGCTGAGCAACATAAACATGCCTAAAACATGCAGATGGAAGAATACCATGCACACAAACAAGAATTATATTCAACAACTCAAAAGCTAGACCTCTGAAGGTTCAGAACAAAAAATATAATATTTCAACCAGGATGAGCAAAAGAAGGAATCGGACAAATGTTGACAAGACAAAATGCTCCAAGGTCACAAAATTTGCACATAAGAAACAGAGCTCCTAGACAGTCTTCTTTATGGACTGAACTGTGTCCCCAAAGGCAGTTAGGCCACAAAAGCTGGTACTGTAGGCCTGCTAGTTCCAGAAACCAGTCCCTCCACAAAGGCAGACATCTAGGTGATTCTAGGGAGCGGTCAGTCACAAAGTGAACGATAATGACAATGATAAAGCCACATTCTTGAGAATAAGGAGTATGCAGGATGTCTTCCTCATGACCCTTACTCCTGACTAAAGCATGGGTTGGGTCCCTCAGGAATTTTCCACTGTTTTTATGTTATGTTTCCTTAGTAACCACCTCACCCCCCCTAGTTTGTGGTTTTTCCCTTTAAATACCCCTCACTTCTTGTGCTAGGGGTCAAGCTCCTCTGCTCCCGTGAGGATTATGGCTCATCCACAGTATACTGGCTTCCCCTCCTCCCCCTGAATAAACCTCATGCTGTTGCATCAAGATCAGTCTCTTGTGAATTATTGGGTGGTCATGTCATCCTGAGACTTGAGTGAGGGTCTCCCTAGCTCGGAACGAGGGGGTCTTTCACTTGGGGGCTCGTCTGGGATTTACAACTACCCTTGACTCTCTGAAGACCCCTTGGAGCTGAGTCTGTCTGTCCAATTGTGTCTGTTTGAAGTTCTTACTTGTAATTTGTCTGTGAACTGCCTGCCTGTTTGAATCTGCTTCTTACTCCCATTCTCTGTAGCCAGTCGCATCCTGAGAGGGGAAGGCAAAGTTATGTCTTGAGCTCATTTTCTGCAGTCGGTTGCATCCCGGGACAGGATGGCAACTCCTTGCCCTCCATGAGGAGGAAAGGGGGCTGATGAGACAGATGTGCCAGGATGACCGGCTGAGCTGCTACCCTGGGAGATGTCCCAGTGGAAATTGGGGATTGGGATTCTTGGGGATACCTGGAGGAATCCCCCTTAGGAGGGCAGAACTCCTCAAGAGAAGGGTGTGTCTGTTCTCCCAGTTGTCTGTTTTTTGTTTTTTTTTTTTTTTTTTTTTTTTCAATTGGTTCGTTTGGGGCGGTTTTTTTTTTTCCCTCTTTTGTCTGTTTTTTTTGTTGTTGTTTTTTTTGTTTGTTTGTTTTTGTTTTTTTTGTTTTTTTTTGTGCTGTGTTTGTGATTTTTGTTGCCCTTATGACTGCAATGGGACAGATGTTAACTTCCCCTTTGACTCTGACGTTTGATCACTGAACGGAGGTTAGGGACAGAGCACATGTCAGTACAGGTGAAATAAGGACCTTGGTAAATATCTGGCCATCTATTTTTCTGAAGTAAGGTTGGCACTTGTGATTGAGACAGGTCTTTTTGTGTGTGTTTTGTAACTGGTTCATCTTGGCAGCTGAGACAGGCACAAGCCAAGCAACTCTGATTTGGCTTTGATTATCTGTGTACCTGATGCTGGTTGCTGGGCCCAGTTGTCTTTCTCTGTGTCATGGACCTGAAAAAGTCGAGTTGTCCGTGTGGTAACTGATTTTCTGTGAGTGTTCAGACTTTGGACTGTCGACTTACACCTCCCCCCCCCCCCTTGAATGATGGATGGTATTGGAGCTAGGGCCACTGCCGCTGGGTCTTTGGGCTGCTTTTGGGGGAACCGGGAATAAAGATTGGTGTCGGCAGGAATCCAGTGGTCCCAGGTTTCCCGAGTGGGCAGTCATTAAACATGGAATCGGTCCAACACCTGCTGAAGCATTGGAGTTAGGGGCCTAGCCCCAGGCACTGCAGTTCCAGTTCTTTCTGGGCCAGATCCAGATCCCTGGCCTTTTCCACCTAGTTCTCTCTCCAGGGCTCCACTCTAGCCAGGAGTCTAAAGGCCTCAGCTGGGGGCTACCTGCCTCCAGCATTGGGTCCTAAGAGCTGCCATCCAGGCTGGCCACCCAGATGGTGACCTCAGCCTCAACCCCAGACTCACAGGCTCTAGTGGAAACTGAGGCAGAAGGGTTATGTCTGTGGAACTAGCTCTGGGGAAGGCCCAGCAGCTGACCCTCTGCACCAAGCCATGCAGGCTGCTGGAGACGAGTTTGAGACTTGATTCTGCTGCACCATCTCTGACCTGGCAGCTCAGCTACACGTGACCCCAGGCTCAGCCCAGCAATGCTTCACCCAGGTACCAGACAGACTTTTCCAAGGGGGCCCCAACTGGGGCCATCTTGTGGCATTCTTTGTCTTTGGGGCTGTCTTATGTGCTGAGAGTGTCAACAAAGAAATGTAGCCATTGGTGGGAAAAGTGCAGGATTAGATGGTGGCCTACCTAGAGACATGCCTGGCTGACTGGGTCCACAGCAGTGGGGACTGGGCGGCCCTGGAGGAGGCACATTTGTGGGAGGGGCAGCTGCTGCTTTGAAGCCCTTGGCAAGTACCTCGGATCTACTGGCATGGGCTCCAGGGGCCAAGGTCAGGCATGGCCAGAGAGCAGGTCACAGTAGTCAGGGACCCCTGAACAACCAAGTGGGTTTTTACAAAATGGATTAATTGGGTTAAAATTTTATCTTTTTTTATCTGGTTCAAAAATTATTGAATTGACATCTTGTACATTGTGGTAATTGGATATTACAGCCTTGGGAGTTATGCTTTGTTTATCATGTGGTGGGTGCTGTTTAGATAAATGATTGTTATTCTGTGTTTCATATTAAAAAAAAAAGACGTTAAGACTTTGTACAACAGAGACTGATAAGCCACTGTGCTGTGACCAGGAGTTAAGCACAGCTGAAAAAGATCTGATAGAAGCTGAGTGTCTACATGAGCCACTCTTAAAGGGGACAACAGCGTTTTGCTTGAAATATTGGTAACAGAAAATTAGCTTAAAATTGGTAACTCGGGGTTGGAGTCATGTTAAGCGACAACATGTGGCATGAGCCGACCCAGGAAAACAGTCTTCATGATATTTTATGTAATTCTTACCCCTTAATAAATTTAGTAAGGCCAAGGGTAAGGCCTGACCCAGAGATAGGATTTAAAACAATGTTTTTTTTTTTTTTTTTGATGATGTATTAAAAATTGCACTGTCATGCATTCATATGAAAGAATTGGCAGGTAAAATTTGTAATGTAGTAGTAATGCTTTGATATTGATTTTAAAGAAAATAGAATATTTAAAACTGGGTTTTGTTTAAATTATGAATATACCTTAACATTACAAGAGTTAAAAAGGTGTGGAGTCTAGAGACAAGGGATCAGCAGTTTGGAGACCAATCAAGAAAGAGTTAGTTTGCCTTGGAAATAAAAAGAGAATAGAAAAATAAACCAAATTCTATGGAAACATAGTAGTAGAAGGAAACCTGGAACAGCTGTGGGTGTTGCTGGGAGGAGGCTGTTTTGCATGTACTGTTATTGAGCCAGTGGGAGATGCCTTGGTCAAATGCACCTGGAACAGGTGGTTAAAATTAGCAAAATAAGAAATTTTTATCTCATCCTGTATATCAGAGATGAGAACTTTCTTATTTAGAGATTTTGAGGAACAGAGAACCCAAATATCACTCAGAAAGGTTTTGTTTTAGTGTTTCTGTGAAAAGATGCTTGAAGTATTTACAACTTACAAAAAGCTAGATTCCAGAGAATATATTTATACCTCTTGATGATACTGAATTTGTTTTGAGATTCATATGTTGCAGAAATGTATACCCTTGGTTAATTCCTTCACCAGACATGCTAAACTTGCTTGCTTGAACTCCTGGTGTCCTGAACTTCAGCCTAATCCAGTTAAGACACAGAAGACTAATTCTGTTTTTCCTTTCCCCCCCTTATATCTCTATGCCCCCGTTCAGCTCGAAGAAGTTATGATGAGTCGTCTACCCGGTTCCCTGGGCTTTGGGGTCAGAAAGGGTTGTTGATAGGTTGTGTTTCTAGGAAATGTAAAGTGGTTATATTTAAAATATGGAAGAAGTAGCCAGATTTAATTATATAGGTATAGAAAGCCTTATAATTTGTTATTGAGTTAAATTCATATGTTCCTATTTGATATAGACAATTTAAACTAGAAGCATTGTGTGACTAGAATTTGTTCTGGTATTTGAATATTTCTTCAGATACACAGCTTATTTCCAGAAAATTTGCTTTG
The DNA here is from genome assembly GCA_019843815.1 of Montemys delectorum. NCBI lineage: Eukaryota > Metazoa > Chordata > Mammalia > Rodentia > Muridae > Montemys > Montemys delectorum. The sequence continues at coordinate 16,159 of JADRCD010169165.1, read as the reverse complement.
GTGTTTATTTTTATTAGTTTTGAGTTTTGTATCCTATATTTGTAGTAGTGATTGGTAAGAGTTGAAGCTTGGGTTATAAACCATTTGCATCTTAAATTGGTATGCAAGAAATGAGTAAGAGCTTTTAAATTGAGAATTTGTTGTTAAAATTGGGTGTACAATAGTGTTCTTATTTACTGAGAGGTGTAGCTAATACAGTTCTGTTGTGCATACTTCAAGACCAAAAGATGAAGTTTTCTATATTCACTTAAGAGATTTCTGGTTTACAGATCTGAGATGTTTAGACTTGTGAGTTTAGGGCCAAATTAGCACATTCATGGCTCTGAGTTTATTGATAGGGTGATTTCAAGATTTTCATTAAAAATAACTGAGAGTAGTTCACAGACAATAGTCCAGATTACTTTACATAAATAGTTGGTTTTCAAAAACATCAGAAATCCACAGAATATGGCACTTGATATTATTTATCCATCTGGCTTGAGACTCGTCTGTGACTGACAGTACCCCTTTCTCAGACTCAAAGAAGAAATTGAGCTGCTCCAGCTGTGGCGAGACAGTCACTGGGCAAAAGTTGCCTCTTCATCTGCAGACGATACTGTCCAAAAAGAACACATGGGCCTAGGACAGCTTATATCTGCTGAGACAGAGTAGGTGAGTCCTTAATGTTCTTGTTCTTAGGCATTCACAGGCCAGAAGGCTGAATATCGATGTTCCAATGTTTTGAAGTAAGGACTGTCCAGCAGTCTCTATCAATTGGCAATTTTTTGGAAGCTGTGTTAGGCTTCCTATATATCCTCTATTATTCAGTCATTCCTGGATTTCTGGTGGACTATGAAAGTTAGAAAATATGCAAGATAAGTCATTAAGAAAACGAGTGCACGTAGCTGAGAAAGTGTTTCTAGAAATGGAGAAAGAAAAAGGAAAGTTGCAGAAGGACTGTGAAAGGGCATAGTGAAGAAATAGAATGTTTAAAGTCTTTGAAGATGGAGTTTAGTGTGAGAGTCAGAAGGAATAAGAAGCTAGAGAACATAAAAGAGATAAGACAGGAAAGAAGAGAAGCTAGGAAGCTTGAGAGCTAGTAAGGTAGTGCCTGGAAATAAAAGAGAGTTAGGAGTTCCCCCTCAGAGTTATGTTGGGACTGGACTTAGAGGCTGCAGGGGCAGCTACAGGAACATCCGCTATGGTGTTGCAGCATAAGGCTTATGGAGAGTTAAGAGCTGCCATTGATTTAAATATAGAAGAATGTTGCTTTTATGTAAACCATTCAGGAGTCATTAGAGACTTCATGAGAGAGACTAGATCAAAGACAGAGGGACAGAGAAGCACAACAAAACTGGCTCGAAAGTTGGTTTAGCAAATCCCTGTAGGTGACTACTCTGGTGTCCTCCCTTGCTGAATCCCTTTTTGATCCTACTCTTGCTCTTAAATATAGGTCCATGCATGCTAAATAAATTAGTTGCTTTTATTAGAGAGAGAGTAAGTGCTGTTCAAATTTTAATGTTACACCAAAAATACTATGCTTTGCAAGGCCAGGAAATGATGATACCAATATTTAGTTCTAGGATTAGAGCTATCTACTAGAAGAAGTGGGGAATGTAGGCCTGCTAGTTCCAGAAACCAGTCCCTCCACAAAGGCAGACATCTAGGTGATTCTAGGGAGCAGTCAATCACAAAGTGAATGATAATGACAATGATAAAGCCACATTCTTGTGAATAAGGAGTATGCAAGATGTCTTCCTCATGACCCTGACTCCTGACTAAAGCTTGGGTTGGGTCCCTCAGGAATTTTCCACTGTTTTTATGTTATGTTTCCTTAGTAACCCCCTCACCCCCCTAGTTTGTGGTTTTTCTCTTTAAATACCCCTCACTTCTTGTGCTAGGGGTCAAGCTCCTCTGCTCCCATGAGGGTTATGGCTCATCCACAGTATACTGGCTTCCCCTCCTCCCCCTGAATAAACCTCATGCTGTTGCATCAAGATCGGTCTCTCATGAGTTATTGGGTGGTCGTGTCATCCTGAGACTTGAGTGAAGCTCTCCCTAGCTCTGGGGGTCTTTCAATACTTTTAAGTAGGACCTGATTTGGGGATTACATTTCCATAAATGCAATAGAGAAATCATTAGGGCTGGGTCTAATATAGCATGGCTAGTTGTTATAAGAGAGAAACTGCCACACAGAGATGACAAAAGTAGGTGAGTGAACAGGATATCTACATGAAAGTAAATGCAGATATTGGAGGTAATTTCCAATAACTCCTGAAAAATCTGTGGGGTTTAGATGATGCAAAAGGCCTGGAAGAGGAGACCATTGTCATATCAGCATGTTGGTCTGAGAATTATAGTTTTTAGACCTGTTGAAAATGAACTGCTAATGTCTGAAAACCAGTTTGTTATATGTTTGGTGAACTTCCCTAGGAATTTCACATAGTTTTTTAGAGGTTTTAGAATATAAATCATTAACCCAAATAACTTTGCCAAAATGAAAGTAGCATATATAGAGAATTTACTTTCTAATTTTATAACAGAACTAATAAGTGATGAAGATTTCTGTCAACATCCTACAGACAATATAAGCAAAGAAATCACATCTATCTTTGCATAAATTATCTAATATAATAGCAAGTAAGGACACTGCAGGAAAGGGGCCAATGCCATGAAAAAGATGCATACATCCTAGCAAAGTATTGTTAAATCCAATACAATAATGTGTGATAAGAATTATATAAGAAGGTAGAGTATGAGTAGAGTATCAGCCCTGGGATGTCATTGCTGCTCAACATTTGAGAACCAACCTATGTGCAACATCCTATCAGCATGCTAACAGAAATAATTCAGGTGTTCACATAAATTGATATAGCAAAATTTTTTGACCTTTGTCATACCAGCACTTCCTAAGTCTACTGATGATAAGATAAAATCTCCCCAAAAAAGTAGGAAGAGAGAAGGAACTTGCTTTATTTTATACAAAATATCTTCAAGTAAATAAATTGTAGCTGTCCAGCAGCCATGTGAACCGGGTTCCTGAAAGAAAGGCTGGGGTGTAGGAGTGGGGGTAGGATGGTGAGAGAAATAAAGAGACCAAGACAAAGTTCCCAACTGAGGACTGATGTTTACTTAGGAGAATGAGTGTTTATAGGAATGGAAACCATCCCCCTCAATGCCAGAATCTCTTCAAGTGTCAAGTCATTAGCATCTTGTTGCTAGTAGAAACTTGCCAGGCAGGAATACTCAGTAAAGCAGTAGGTGGTGGCTCTTTGTAGAAAACTACAGAAGTGGTAGGAAAATAGAGTTCTCTTATCTCAGAAAACTTCACCTTAGGTGAGTCATCTCTGTCAGCAGAGCAGGAACTGGGAGGAAAGGTACAATAAATGGCATAATTTATTGTGGGTGGAGAGCTGCACGCTTCTCTCATACCTCTACATTCTAATCATTTACTTTGTCAATGCATGTCCCTCCCAATAAAACAGAATGAGAATAGGAAATAAAAGATAAGAAATGGCAAATGTAACATAAGAAACCTATAATGTAAGAGGAAGAGTACTCATTTTCCTAAATGAGTTCAAAGATTCTATGTGTAAGTGAAAATCCAAAAACTGAGTTCAGCAGAACAGAATAGAGATCACAAAGAACACCTAGAGAAGGACAAACATATGTTATTTGACAGGGTGCAAAGGCAATTCAGAGGATGAAAGGAAACATTCACACAAATGATTATAGACTGAATATCTATAGGCCAAATTCTACACATAAAGACTTTGAAAACTAAGACAATATCAACTCAAAAATGTATCCAAGAAAGAATTATGAAGTAGAAACCATAGAACGTTTAGAAAACAACTCCATTTGTTGAGATTTTAGGAAAGACTGAAAAGTTTCTTCCATGGATCTCGGAAGAGTTGGGGGAAATAGGAGATCTGTAATAAGACTCTATTGTATGAAAGAAATAATTATCAATAAAAAGTAGAAAAAGTAAAATCTTGTACACTAAATGCAATTGAAACAAGAATATGGTAAACTATAAAAGTTATTAAGAAAATGGAAATATATGATATGGGCTGAGATAAGTCCATATCTTATCTTTCTTAGACATGTGTCTAAGAAAGATTTCTATCTACAGTATATAAAGAACTCTTAAAACTCAGAAAAGTGAATGAACTACCCAATACAAAAGCCAAAAGATCTGAAAAACTGCTTCTCCAAAACAGCAGCACTGTCACTTAGGAAAGTGGTTAGACAGAAGCTAACAAAGCTAAGTGTACCTGTAGTCAAGGGCCAAGATCACTAGTGATTTGAAAATATGAGTGTATGGATAAAGCTTAGAAAATCTAATGGAACACTGTGGGCTAAAGAAGCTTGAGTAATCAATCCACTGAATGACATGGAGCAGGAGGAAGTCTTAATTTATATATTAGTATGATATGTGAAATAAATCAATATGAGGAACCTGTGTACTATGTGGGTGTCCAATTAGGTGATATATAGATAGGGCAAAATGGTGGAAATAGTAAATTTTCAGTGGGTGTCATGAGTTTGGGGGAAAGGGAAAGTGTTAAACCATAAAGAATGTGGTTTTATTTTACATATTACTACTATGCATGATGTTATATTACAGAATGTGTAATACTTCAAAACTCATAGTAATTTATAACACATATACTGAACAAATGAATAGCAATTAAACAATTGTTTGTGTAGTTAAGTAATACAAGTGTTGACTACCAAGTGTGACACAAGGATCCAGCTCTTTTGTAAATGTCCGAAACACCTCAGTTAAGGAGATAGACAGGAAAGATCTGATCTAAAGAAGATTTTGGAATGCAAAGGTGTTGTAAAGCTAAAGGTTACATAAATATCCATAATTTCTCTCCCTTCTCTGAAAATGTGTTCCCGATGAAGCATGGGTTAATTTTGACACTATTAGGCATGATTATTATAGTGGAACAAATAAATAGATGTCCAGCTTTTACTCCACAACTAGAGCAAGAGTCTGGGGTGATCCATTCAGTAGTGGAGTAGAGTTGCAGGAGCTGATATAAATTCATGTTTAACTTCATGTGGATTCAGATGACTCTTTGCTGATATAATTCAAGAAAGATATGTACAAGTGTTCTTTGTTCTGTCAGATGAAAAGATCTAGAAGGAATGACATTCTGGTAACAATAAGGAAACAAAGTATACATCTCTAATATAATATTATGATAACAATAATAACAATAATCAGGAACCTTTATGAAAATTATTTATTCTATGAAAGATAAAGGAAATACAGAAAGTCAGTATTGGGCAGTTTATAGTGCCTGAGTAAGGTATATCCTCTCTTCATATAAGTATTACTTACTCTGACTTTTTTTTTTTTAGATATTTTCTTTATTTACATGTAAATTTCTCCTTTCCCATGTTCCCCTCAAAAAACAAACAAACAAACAAAAACAACAAGAACAAACCCCTCTTGCCTCCCCCCTCTCCATGCCTGCCACCCCACCCTCTCCCACTTATTGACCCTGGCATTCCCCTACACTGGGGCACAGAACCTTCACAAGGCCGAATAGAGGATCAAATTTGCGATCCTCTACTATGCACATGCTGCCAGAACATTCAGTCCCACCATGTATAGTCCTTGATTGGTGGTTGGGTCCCTGGGAGCTCTGAGGGTACTAGTTAGTAATTGTTGTTCATCCTAAGGGGCTGCAAACCCATCAGCTCCATAGAACCTTTCTCTAACTCCTTCATTGGGGATCATGTACTCAGTTCAATGAATGGCTGTGAGCCTCTACATCTGTATTGGTCAGGTATTGTCAGAGCCTCTCAGGAGATAGCTATATGCTTGTCCTTCCTTCAGTCTTTGCTCCATAGTTAATCTCTGCCACTCCTTCTGTGGGTATTTGTTTCCCCTTTTTAAGAAGGAATGAAATGTCCACCTTTTGGTCTTCCTTCTTCTTAAGTTTCTTGTGGTTTGTGGGTCGTTCTTCCTGTATTCCAAACTTCTGGGCTAATAACCACTTATCAGAGAATGCATACCATGTGTGTTATTTTGATTTTTGATGTTATTCTGGTTTAATCATTATGTATTTATAAAAATATCACACTATAATGTAAATATATGAATTACTACTCAACATTTAAAGGAATAATAAAATATAGTTTGTAAAAGAAAACATGTAAAACAAGTAACTAGGTTGATAAATGTATAAATAAAATTTTAATTAAAATTCAAGCAAAAACAAATTTTGGAAGTTATTGTTTAATGAATGAACAAGCAAATAATTATGAACTGAATATATTAGTTTCATTTCTGTTGCTGTGGTAAAATACTTTGACTGAAAGCAGCATTGAGTAATTATGTCCTTATACTCCTTAACTTCTGACTAAGAAACTCAATTCTTACCCAAAGAAGTTTGTCAGAAACTGTGGAGGATGCTGTTTACTGGCTGACCATGAAGGTCCATGCTCAAGCTAGTATTTTATTACATCTGAGACAACCTCCCCAGTGAATGATGCCTCCAACAGTGAACTGGGCTTTGTAATCAAGACAACCCCACCTGCCTACCTACCAATCTTTCTAAGTAATTCCTCATTTAAGACTTCTAGCTCAGATATTTCTAGGTTGTATCTTGTTGACTGCTAAAACCAGCTAGATCAGGAAGAAATATCATCTGCAGAGGACTGCCAAATAATGTAACATACTCATGGAGCACAATACCACACTAACTATATGGCCCAGACACCACCACTTTCCAAGAATAAAGCATGAAAAGAGGGGATTGTTTATCTTTAGATGGGAGGAAGTTGAAAAAAATACTCTGTCAGCTCTATACAGTCATGCTGCCAGTGTGCATCCTTGGTATGATGGACAAGAACATGACTTCCTATCTGTGGTACTACAGAGACAATGTAGCTTGTTGAACACTGGAGAAGAACACAATAAACACCAAGTGTGGAGTACCAAAATTTCTACAGATCTCCATTCGACATATCTAAAAAACAAAACAAAACAAAACAAAACAAAACTGGGAGATAAAATAAAAACTATATGTAACACAGAGGTTGACATAGAATTCAAGAACTTGAAAGTAAGAATCACTACTAAATTAACTAAAGGAAAGGATTTAGAGACTGGAGAATGACATTTTGATAGTGATTCCCTCTACCTCAGGACGTCCATTACTATTAGTATACAGTGTGGAGGCATACTTGTAGAAATAATGGGAGGAGGTGCTAAGCTCATGTTTCAGTTAGATTTGGTGAACTTCTAATATCTGTTTGGAAAGACTGAATTTTGCTTGAGATCTTGGTAAATCTCTATGTACTTAGCTCTGCATTATTGTGTGGAAGATCCAACACATCCTCTAGCTTATTACAAATTGGCATAAACATTTACAGAGAGAGGCAGTGTGCCACTCATAAAGGTGCTTTCTACTTCTTTTTATCTTGTAAGCCTGAAGTACTTTGGGAATTTATTCTGTTTTTCATATATATTAGTTTTCTATTTTGCGATAAATGTCCATGCATGTAGAGTGGTAAAGCACATGTATAATCTGTGAGATACTCTTGGCATGAGATATGACAGTTCATCCTGACTCTCCACCATTCCCCCTAGTCCATAAGCAAGATGGTATCTACCTATAGGACAATCCACTTCCAAGCTCATTCACATTGCTGACAGACTTCAGGTTTCTATGTGTTTATGCCCAAACTCACAGGTCTTAAGGGCATGGGCATCAATTGGCCCAAGGTCCTCTATTTCCAAAGCCCATGACAGTCTTAGTTTTACCTACATCTCCAGCATCAGCAAAGGTCCTTCTGCCTCATTCATCCTGCTTTTTCAATGGGCTGCCATTGTTTACGCTTTAACCCTTCTGAAAACCAGTCTCAGGTTTTTCTTTCAAATATATATTCTAGTAGATGCATCTTTTAGCTGTTGTTGCTGTCTGTGTAGGCAGAGGATGATAAAACTTTGGCTCTGTTTTTGTTTTGGGGAAACAAATTTCTTCTAGGTCCTCTTTTGGTGTGGTATTTGATTAATCTGCTCTGTACTTCTTGGAAGATGTGCATGCTTCTTGCTATCTGTCCTATCAATGTTCTAGATTCTTGAAAGAAGGACAGATAATACACAGCCTTATATTTTTAAATACTTTAAACAGCTCAATGTCTGAGCCACTCCCTAACTCCACATGGCTAACACACACTCCCACCAGGTATTCCTGAGTTAATATTTACTAAATCTATATTTTATTTTTGCTGCCCTGAACCCTGCTGGGCAGCTTTCCCCCTGCACCTACATGTTGGCTGTCTCACCTTTCTGCACCTTTCTGGCTATGTCTATCTCCTATGCCCTCATCATGGTGAAATCCTCTCTTCCTCCTTCAGTCCCTTCCGGGAAATCCTAAAAGTCCCACCTCTGTCCCCCTGCCTACTCTTTGACAGTTGGTAACTTATTTATTCACCCTGCCTAATCATTGCCAGCCAGTAACCTATTGACCAGTCAAAAAACTGACTGGGGATAGACTTCTTTTAGTCCTACTACAGGACCCTTCAAACAGATTTTTGGGCAACATAATTAGCAAAAGAACACAAGCCACTACACACTACTTTTTCTTGTACTTCACAATAAGTAAGACAGTTGGCCCCTTGGGCTCTGTGCTAGAAATTGCTTCAATTTAACCAAAGTTCATCATTCATCAATTCTACCTTCTAAAATGCTGGAAGACATCCAGCTTCCATATATCAGTGAGTAGTAAGGGTCTATACCTTTCAGCTTTCTGTTGCTGTAGTGTTATTGTCTACACATCTATAGTAGCTTATCCAGAAAAATACAGGCACATTTTGATGAGCCTCACAATTCTTCTTCACTACTCAGAACAAAAGCCACTTTCATCTATGGGGTACTTATTACAGCATGCTACACACTCACATCCAAATTGTTCAAGCTTCTTAATGTTCACAAAATGTGAACTTGGTGGCTTTTGACAGTACCAAGCTCTTCCTTTGTGGCTATGTAGTCCACAGTATTAGGATCAAGGTGACTCAATGGACTCTTGGATTTTACAAGGCCAAAGCTTGGGTTTTTGCAGGATTCTCTGTTCTGTAGTTTCTTAAAAGAAGTTGCTTCCAATTTCATTCCCACTAGTGGGAGATGTTTTCATTTTGGTTTTACATTCAGAAATAGGAACCAAGGTCTCATTCTTTTCAGCAAGCTGTCCTGTTTTTTTTTCCCCCTCTGTCTCCCTGTTATACATATTTTTTGATAGAACTTCTAATTTCTATGGCATTTGTGATTACTCTAGGCTTATACAGATTAGTTAGAATGATATTTCTGTATATTTAATCCTTAAATTCTTAATTAAAATACTTTCACAGTGTTCTGTGGAGTAGTTGTATCAATAGCCTAGGGATGGGAATTTTATACAATGGCATTGTTGCCTGGAAATATTTATTCTACTGACCCTTTAGAGTCAAAGACTTTTGAACATATATTTTGAATAACAGATGACATACTTTTGACTGATCCACTATATCCTTTTTCCCTCTTACCTAATTTCCTTAGGTTTTAGTAAAACACAGGTGAATATTTTCAACACTGAACAATCAACTCCTATAATTGGTTGCTAGGCCCAAAGAACTGAACAGCTCACTGGCAACTCACCTGGATGTCACCAACCCCATGCCACTGTGTTTCAGAGTTTTCAGAGCCTTGTATGGGGGGTTGTCAGTGACTGTTTTTAAATTATTAGATGATATTAAAATGTTATATATTTGCTAAGTTTTCTTAACTTTTTCTATTGCTGTAGAGTCTGTGTCCTCTGTAGTCTCCTGTGTCTTTATTCAGGTTACTAGAGAAAGCCTTTGAAAGCTAATTTGCAGATTATGAGGGTCACTATTAACCTACTTCTTTACTCAAAATGTAACTTATTTATAACTGTTCAGAGAAGCTACTAATTATCCATTTTATTGCCAAGATTATTAATTATTTTAAGGCCCAGAGAGTGCCTTCTCACTCTCTCCTGTTCACCATTGCTTCTGTGGTCTTTCTAGCTGTTTATCATGCAAAATGTATGAAACAACTTCCCTATAACTCCCCCAGCAGTTTACTTAGAGAGTCTTTATAATCACAAGTTTCACATGTAACTTTATTTTTTTCCTTCAACTACAGAAAAAGATGATTGTATAGGACACACTGAAGAAAACAGTTTTTAACTGAAAGAGAAGATGTGACAATTTTGTACGACTCCCAGCATTACAAAGAAAGTTTTTAGTTCTTCTTTATGGCCTAGTATAAAATTAGGGACAAGTTGAAGCTAATTGTGCTAAGTGAAATTTGAGATAAATGTTAATGGTAATGAAAAATCTCCAATGTGGTATGTACTCTTTATTATTAGACCTGTCAAGTTAGTCTCAAATTGTTCCAAAACATGTATAGTATTGATGGAAAATTGATGCTACCTGATTTCTCTAATACTTTCCAAGCTAAAATTTCATGATTTAATTAGGGAAAGTAGCCTATGGGAAAGGTAGAGGTTTTGAGCCACCAGTAAGTAGGAAAATGACAAAGGAGAAAAACCAAAGACTCTTCAAAATACAATCACTTGTTGAATACATGTATACATAATCATTTAGAAGTATTGAATATATAAATAAATATAAATATTATAGACATACTGGCAACATTATCCAAATACCATGTAACTGACAGTTCCAGGAACTGGATTCCCTTGAGATAAATCAATTGTAATTAATTGTGATTAAGAGACACAACATCATTTCACATGCTAATCAATAGCCACTGAGTTTCTGAGAAAGAAATCTGTTGCTATTTTATTCATTTATTTACTGCTGAGCTTTGACTTATCCAAGTGTTACCCTTAAGGTTCACATGTTAGAAGCTGCTGGAAGTGAGTATTCTGATAACAGTCTTCAGATGAAGATGTAGAGGTCTCACCTCCTCCTTTACCATATCTGCCTAGACACTGTTATGCTCCTGCCTTGATGATGATGGACTGAACCCCTGAATCTGTAAGCCAGCCCCAATTAAATGTTGTCCTTTATAAGACTTGCATTGGTAATGGTGTCTGTTCACAGAAGTAAAACCTTAACTAAGATGATATTGATAACGGGCTTCTCCTACATGGTAAGAAATAGTTCATCAATCACTGATATAGGTAAGAAGATAGCAATGGAGATGTGGCCTGAGGAAACAGACTCAACCAATAAGGCTGAAGCTGAAGGGATTTTTGAGGAAAGGGCAAGAGAGATTTACTGTGACACATTTGCATGTGTTTCTCCAGTATAATTAAGCTTAGAAAAATATTATTTATTCTAAAAATCCACTAGAACAGTGGCTAGTTCTCAACATTCCTAATGCTGGAACCATTTAATACAGTTTCTTGTGCTGTGGTGACCCCAACCACAAAATTAGTTTGTTGCTACTCCATAACTTTAATTTTGTTACTGTTATGAATTATAACATAAATATCTAAAATGCAGCCTATTGGATATATGACTCCAAAGGGGTTGCAATCCTCAAACTGAGAATTACTGCACTAGAAGGTGACTTTAAAAAATGCTATGTCACCAAAAGCATCAGCAATTGTTATTTTCAAGGAAAGCTAATGTAAGATATTTAAAGCTGATGTGTATCTTACACTAATGTTTTCTGGTTTAAATAGAACCTACTATATACCAAGCACTCATTGGACATTTTCAAATCAAAATCACTTCCACATTGTGAATGTCTTGTTTAACAAAACAAATTCCTCATTTTTTCAGAGTGTTGCTGTAATTTGCCCTTGGAATGTTCCCCAGTGGACTATGGTGATACTTGGAAGTGTGTCTTTAGGTTACTGGGACAGTGCACATGAGTGAAGGAGTTACTGGAACCATAATCTCTGGTTTCTTACTCTTTATCTTCTTCCCATAGATGTTCTTGTCAGGCAAATCATTGGGATAAGTGAACCATGGACTAAAAACTCTAAACCTGTGAGTCAAAATAAATTTTTCTCTTAATAAGCTGATAAACTTAGATAATTTTCACAGTAATGGAAGGCTAACACAATTGATAAACATTTCCTTGAGGGAAAATAGATCATATCAATATGAAGAAGTTTCTCTATTAGAATAATGATATTTAAATAGATACAAGATCAAACTCTTTAAGTGAAAAAGAGACTGTAAATTAGGACATGATGCTTTCACAATCTTCAGCAGTAAATGTTATTAGCTGTCCCATATTTGGTATTGGTCTTTGTTTGTTGCCTTGAATCAATTGCCATTTTTATTTTGCTCTATCATAGAGAAGCCTCTGGTGTTAGTCAGAATTTCAACTCTGGTTTAAGGAAAATCAAAGCCTTTCACTGTTCAATTAGGTCTCAGACACATTTGGTACCTTAGCAAATACTCTCCCTATAAGAAGTTAGTAGGTTTTTGTTTGTTTGCTTTGTTTTTGTACGGGGATTTTGTTGTTGCTGTTGTTATTGTTGTTGTTGTTGTTGTTGTTTAGTTTTGAAACATGTCTGGTCATAATAAGCTAGCATGATCTGCTTTACAGAGAAAGAAACAAGACAATATCATGAACGTGAAAATTATTTCTTTTTCAGCCATAGAGAATCAGGTCATAGTCATTTCTCTTACTAGGGAGCTCTTTATACCTCTCCACAGGTGTCCTCTGATCTCAAATTAATCATTTGCACTTGGTGGTGGTGGGAACATTTACAGGGAAGAAGTAGGCAAATAATGCATGTGGCTTTTTACATCTGCAGTGATGGTGCCAGCTACTAGCTAGTTGTGTCCAAAGGAAATATCCTTTGTGAGATAGAAAGTCTGTCATACAGTACAGTTATAAAAGTACAAATGTCCCTTTCTAATAGCTCCCACTTTTCTTGTCATCGCCCCTAGACATATCCACATAATCATCTTACCCTAACTCCTATTAGTTTTAACATTTGACTTTCTTGTCTTCTAATTTCTTTCAATCTGAATGATTTTCAATTTTTGAACTTTTACTGTTTATTTTTGCTTACACAAAAGCTTAAAAGTAAGATCTTCCACAGATCATAAACTATGACATTCTTCTCAGAAGCACAAGTGGCAGTGTCTTCTAGAGCTGTAAATCCTCATCATTTTAAGTGATTTCCACTCCAGCTTAGAAGTAATGATTATTTAGGTTTGTCACTATGTTATACATATAGCATGTCCTCCCTGGTGGCTTGTGTGATGAAGTTTGTTCCCAGATAGTTGTTACTATGAAGTAGTAGGGACTACTAGGAGATATGACATTGAAAGCTCTCCTGAAAGAAAAGTTTGCAACTGTCTCTTCCTTTCTTTCTCGGAAGTAAGCATGAGGAGATCTTGTGTCCTCTGTTCAGTTGGGCTATCCCAATGTATCTGAAAACCTTAAAGCAGTAATCTTAGCTTTTGGTAATGTGACAGAAAGCCAACTAATATAGGGCTATCCAGAAAACAGAAAAAAATATTGCAGAGAGGAGAGGGAGAGGGAAATGAAGGAAGGGAAGGAGAAAGAGAGAGAGAGAGAGAGAGAGAGAGAGAGAGAGAGAGAGAGAGAGA
>JADRCD010169164.1:0-30012 GCA_019843815.1 Montemys delectorum | reverse complement strand
GAACACTGACTGCTCTTCCGAAGGTCCTGAGTTTGGATCCCAGCAACCACATGGTGGCTTACAACCACCTGTAATGAGATCAGATGCCCTCTTCTGGTGTGTCTGAAGACAGCTGCAGCAAATTACGCCGGAGCCAGTGGGGCTGGCAGAGGTCCTGAGTTCAATTCCCAGCAGCCACACACATGATGGCTCATGGCCATCTGTACAGCTACAGTGTATACTCATACACATAAAATAAATAAAATACATCTTTAAAAAAAAAAAGGATTCAGGCAGTAAGCTGTAAACAAAGAGTCAATGAGTCTTGGTTTCCAGTGAAGTACAGACTCTCCATTACTCATCTTTATCTACCACAAAGCAAGGCTATGTAGGGAGCCATGCCACATGAGATGTGTGGCTCAGAAAGGAGTTTCCAGTCACAGTTACCAGAGCCAAATACCACACACTTTCTGGACAGGCACCAAGCCTTCTCACTCTGGGGGAATACCAGGCCAATGTCTGTGGTGGGGACAGACACTCATCAGGTGTTCCATTTCTACCAGACAAGAGTAACAACAAGAATTACTTCCTTCTAATCCAGCAGAAGCCTCTACTCCAGGGGTGCACTATCAGACTGCTTCTCCAACCACGACTTCTACTCCCTACACTGCAGAGTGTCTAGGAACTAATCAGCACAGACCAGAGAGCTGATGGCTGTCAGTCTCCCCCACAGTTGCAAGCCTCTAACACAGTGGCCCCAATCCAGTATATTAAAATATATATAATGAGAAGAACAAATAGTCTTTAACATGTTTAAAGGCAGAAATTTGTTTCATTAAAATAAAAGAAAACAGAAAGGACACACCACCAGATATAGTCAAATACTGAAGAGCTCCTTGGCTGGAGAAATTGCATAGGAAGACATTACATACCGATTCCAACAAGGCGTGTCTGCTGACCTTCAGGGTAACTTTGGAATGAGGTCTCTTCATATGTACCTGTCGAAGCTCTCTCTGGAAAAAGTTCACCTTGTCTTGAAAGGTCTCAGAGCCTCCTGAGGAGCAAGCAGTTCCCCATGACTTATTTTCAGATGTACGATAGAGCACCACTCTACAGATACACACCCTTGCGGCTCACCACCTTCCCCAAGCTTACCGATGTTCTTGTGCAAGGAACGGATGAAAGTGGCTGCTAGAATGTTCCTTTCCTTGCAGCTGAGCTCCACAGGAGGCTGAATGCCATCATCCACCACCAGCGTAAGGAGCTTATGAACAGGGTCAGGGCCAAGGTATGAAAACTAGCACAGAAAATTTAGAAGAAAGTGGTTAACTCAATCTATAAACCCCTTCATTCCAACAGAGGCTTTCACATCAATCAACAAAAACAAGGCAATCCTGTTTTTTTCCAAATGTGTACCTGCTGGGAGTACAGATCTCGTTTATCTTACATTCATATTCAGTGCATGTGCATGTGTATGTGAGTGTGTGTAGGTGCATAGGTCACATGTGGAGGTCAGAGAACAGCTGTGGGCATTGGTTCTCTTCTTTCACCACATGGGTCAGGAATACTGAACCTGCTCACCAGGCTTGGCTGGCATGGTGAGCTGCTGGGCCATCTCATCAGCCCTACCCCAGTATTCTACAATTCAGTTTTCTGTTTGTCTCTGTTTCTGTTTAAGTGTGTGTGCACATGCTGGGTATAGTCTTCAGGAGTTGGGCCTGCCTTGCTGGAAAACACTCCAGGATGCTTGGTGGTCGGGTTTGGTCAACAAGGATTTTTACCACTGAGCCATCTTGCTGGCCCTTTTTCAAGTTTTCACTAAGTCTGAGACAGAGAAATGGCCTTTAGGTAAGGGTCACAGGTAACACTGCATTTCACCATAAACTGTAAGATGGGGAATACAACAATTATTCCAAACTGCCTGAAGAAAGTCATCTTTACAAACAACATATCCAGGTTAAAGCTTAGGTTTAAGCCTAGAGCAATTAAAAACAACAAAAACGAAAAAGACAATTTTTTTTTTTGTTTTTTGTTTTTGGTTTTTTTTTTTGGTTTTTCAAAACAGGGTTTCTCTGTGTAGCCCTGGCTGTCCTGGAACTCACTCTGTAGACCAGGCTGGCCTCCAACTCAGAAACCTGCCTGCCTCTGCCTCCCAAGTGCTGGGATTAAAGGCGTGAGCCACCACTGCCTGGCAACATATGAGAACATTCCTTCTCATTGATGAGCTCCAGCACATAGGAGACCATGTTCGGGCACAGAAACTGATATCCTTTGAGAGTGGTGATAAAGACAAAAGACACTGGTAACACATTCTGAATTGCTATTGGTACATATTGGTAAAGTACTCAGTCTCATTACCACACTTCTGGTTAAGAGTTATATGTTCATGGCCTTTAATGAGGAGATAATCTTTTGTTTATTTGGAAATAAATCTGCACAGAGAGAGAACGTTCAGAAACGCTGAAAGGCCTCAGGAAGAGAAGACTGACCACGTAGAGCCAGTCTGCTCAGCATGAGGTCTGGCTTACCTTTGTTCCGGGACATACTCGGAAGGTGTAGAGGCGCCAGGGGATGATTTTCAGATAGAATTCCTTCACAGAGAATTGCTGGGGCCAACACAGAAAATGAAGTGAGTGACAAAGAAGAGTGTCCAGTCTGGGTATTAAAATACAAACACCAAAGCCTTGTCTATATTTTCGTAACAACAAGAGGATAATTCAGTCAGTACTAAAGTAAGTATGTCCATGGAAGGCGAAGTTCAATCCCTACTTGACACCATAATTTCCCAGGCACATGCTGTCCCAATGCTCTAGTCTGATACTCATTGTAGAACGCCTGCAATTAGGGCTTCACTTTCTGGGCACAAAACATTTCACTCAGAACAACCAGGACCCTCTGCCTTGCCCCTGCTGCTCAGTGACTCCCCAAGCCCACACACTGGCGCAAACAACACTCCCATTGCTCCCTACCTACTTGATGCTGCTGGTTTGGTTTGAGACAGGGTTTTACTCCCTAGCCCAGGCTATACTGGGACTCACTAGGCAGCCCAGGCTGCCCTTGATGTCAGTGACCTTGCTTCAGCTTCCTGAATGCTGAGATTATAGGTGTGAGCTACCATGCCTGGCTTTTTCTTCCTGCCTGAATGGTACTAAGGACTTGGTATGGATGAGGGGTGTGGTGGTTTGTATATGCTTGGCCCAGGGAGTGGCACTATTAGGAGGTGTGGCCTTGTTGAAGTAGGTGTGTTGCTGTGGTGTGGGCTTTAAGACTCTACTTCTTTTTTTTTTTTTTTTTTTTTTTGGTTTTTTTTCGAGACAGGGTTTCTCTGTATAGCCCTGGCTGTCCTGGAGCTCACTCTGTAGACCAGGCTGGCCTCCAACTCAGAAATCCACCTGCCTCTGCCTCCCAAGTGCTGGGATTAAAGGCAAGACCCTACTTCTAACTGCCTGGAAGCCAGTATTCTCTTAGCAGCCTTCAGATGAAGATGTAAACTCTCAGCTCCTCCTGTACCATGTCTGCCTGGAGGCTGCCATGTTCCCTCCTTGATGATAACAGACTAAACCTCTGAACCTGTAAGCCAGTCCCAATTAAATGTTGTCTTTCTAAGAGTTGCCTTGGTCGTGGTGTCTGTTCATAGCAGTAAAACCCCAACTATGACAGGGTGACAGGAAGAAGGTACATGTCTACATGTATAGAGAGGCCTGGGAAGAAGTACAGTGCAACCTCAAGCAAAAGTTATCTAAATACCTTATCATGACAAGGAAGGCTCTTTTTGTGCCACTTGTGAAAGAGAATATAATGCAAGATCTGTTTGTTTTTAAATCTGTTATGTGACTGTTGTCATACACGGTTCCTTGTTTTAGTGCTTGGACTACTCACACGCTATAGGCATGTTCTACCTTGAACTACATCCTCAGCCCCTCACATGCCATAGGCATGTTCTACCTTGAACTACATCTCCAGCTCCTCCATACCCTCCATGTCTTAAAAACCAATGTTCTTTAAAGAAAACTCCCAACAACACTAAAAACATTTTGCCAATTTTAAGAATAATTAATTCAGTGCTGCTCCTCTGCAATTTTTCACCCCACTCATTACTTTACTGTCATCCCTTCTACTCCACAGGAAGGCTAGATTTGTTAATAAATATTTATTTATATTATGTTAGAAACCACAAAGGTCTCTGAGTTTAAGGTCAGCCTGATCTACAAAGCAAGTTCCAGGAAAGCCTGGGCTGCACAGAGAAAGAAAGAAAAAAAGAAAGAAAGAAAGAAAGAAAGAAAGAAAGAAAGAAAGAAAGAAAGAAAGAAAGAAAGGAAGGAAGAAAGAAGGAAGGAAGAAAGGAAGGAAAAGGAAAGGAAGAAAGGGCAAATGGACAAGGGAATTTGAAGCCAGTCTTTATTATGAGATTAAGAGATATAATAGGATGTTCCAATAGTCTCATTTTTGTGAGGAATGGATAAACACAAACAGTCAAAAAGCCTGTAAGAAGGCACCTCTAAGTTCACCTTCCTGTGCCTCTGCCAAAACTTCTTCATTACAATCTTCAAGCCTGTTAGTGACAACCATTTAATGTGGTTTCACATTTTCACAGAATGAAAAATTGAATCATTTCCATATAACATAAGGTGCCAACAGTGATTTTTATCCTCGCATAAAACAAACCACTTCGGTAGCAGAGGTGAAGGCCTCCTGTTCCATGCTAGGAAGCCTCTTACTGTCACAGAAACACTACCTGGAGATGACCCAGCCGTACTGATACCCAGACTGTCACTTTAGAGTTTCCATTACTACATGTTGGCCAGACTTGGTGGGTAGGGGGGATTTTAAGGCAAAAATAGAGACTCCAACCTTTGGTGACACATAGCAGTACACCTTCTTCGGTTTCTTCACCTTCTCAGGGGTGTGGCACTCTGAGGGGGAGTCTTCATCGTCCTCCTCAATCGCAGTGGAGGGCCGGCGTTGAGAAGAGCTCATGTGCATGGGAGGAAGGTGCCATGGTGTGCTGGTACAGTTGTTAGCATTGTAAAGGTAAGCCTCAAAGTAAATGCTGACTCCTGAGGTGGATACATTGCGTTCAACAATATTCTTCTCATTCTCTGAAACACAAGGAGGAAGGTTTGAAATAGGAATTAGGGGAGGGCAACCTGACCTTCTGATGGTCACTTCATGTACTACAAGGCAGTTAGGTAAATATAGCTCAAATATCAAACGTTTGTGGGATGGGTTGGAGAACAGATATACAAAGAGGAAATGGCTAGGAAAAGACCAAGTCACAGCTTTCAACTCACCACTAAGGACAATAATGTCAAATTCGCCATTATTGATGGGTTGGTTCTGATATGAAATGCAGGCATGGAAACAACCTCGGGAATGCAGAGTGAGCCGCAAGAACACCTGGCAAGTCTGCCTGTTGGATGTCACTGACTTCTCAAATGAGACTTCATTATTCTCTTCTTCTTGAGGACCAAGCTACAGGAGGCAAAGCGTGACGTCACATGTATCACTTTCTGCATCACAAGAGCTTCCCTCTGGCTCCGTTAATCTATGCCTCACACTTCCTAAAGGGACAGGCACTACCAGCTAAAGCCAAGAAGGCTCAGAAGTCAGGGAGAAGAGGTGGGAGTGAGGGTACCAGGTGAGCCTGACTGTCCTGGAGAAGGAAGAGAGAAGGCAGCACTCACCTCATGAATGGCTAAGCTGTAGTTGTGCTCATCTCTCAGGGACATGGAATTGTTGGTTGGGTTGTCATACTCATCTCGGGGCACTATCTGCAGAGTGTGTGGCTGCCCACACGTCAACACCAGAGTAGAAAAATGGCACACAATTTTGGTTTTGGAAGGAACCACCATTCCTGAAACAAGACAGTGAAGACCAATAAAAAGCAGATTCACAGAGATGAACTGCAAAGACTTGGTTTTGTTGTTGCTTTGGGAAATGACTGTTTTTCTTGTTATTTTTAACCACTTTCTGCACCAAATGAAATGAGAAAGAACTGAGAAGCGCAAATACAGCCCTGCAGTCCTCAGAGAGCCTTGGAGGCATGCCAGCACTCGGAAGGCAGAGGCAGGTGAATCTCTGTGAGTTCAAGGCCAGCCTGGTCTATGTGGTGAATTCCAAGACAATCAGTGTTATATAGAATGACCCTGTCTCAAAAAAAAAAAAAAAAAAAAGCCAAAAAAGTGCCAGAAACTGGTGAGATTGCTTAAACAGTGAGGCGTCATGCAGGCATGATGATCTATGTGACTCCCAGAACACATGAAAAGGAAGGAGAGAAAGATATTCCACAAAGCTGTCCTCTAACCTCTATGTGCATACCTGCCATTGGAATGTGCCCAAAACACACACACACACACACACACACACACACACACACACACTCTCTCTCTCTCTCTCTCTCTCACACACACACACACACACACACACACTCTCTCTCACACACACACACACACACACTCTCTCTCTTTCTCACACACACACACACTCTCTCTCTCTCACACTCTCTCTCTCTCTCTCTCTCTCTCTCTCTCACACACACACACACACACACACACACACACACACTCAGAAAATAATAGTAAATAAAGTAAGAAATGAATACTGAAAACGGTGAAAGCAAAATCAAAGGGCATGAGACAGGTGTGAATCTAACAAAGCACATATAAGACTGCATGTGTAGCACCACAAATGCTGTGAGGAAAGAAAACTGACTTAAAAATATAGAATTTATGCTGGGCGGTGGTAGCGCACGCCTTTAATCCCAGCAATTGGGGGGCAGAGGCAGGAGGATTTCTGAGTTTGAGGCCAGCCTGGTCTACAGAGTGAGTTCCACGACAGCCAGGGCTATACTGAGAAACCTTGTCTCAAAAAACAACAACAATTTTCATAAACAAATAAAATATCCACTCACGCCCAATTCCCGTCTGCCCATCACCACCACAGGCCCCTCCCAGCTCCACGTCCTCCTTTTTAACCCAGAGTCCTGTCCTTGTGCATGAGTGAAGACATCCAAATAAGTAAGATACCATGCTTGTGAATTAAAGGATTCAACACAGAGGACATGCCAACTTGCCCATACTGAAATGCAGGTTTAACACAACTCTTATTAAACTCTTAAGAAAATATTCACAGAATTAGACATTATACCAAAATCTGTAGAGGAAGGAAAAGAACTGGAATTAGCTAAAGCAATTTTGAAAAAGAAGAATAAGTGGAGGAGAGCCAGTGCATGAGATCTGACGGGTAGTAAACAAGGTTCTGTAGTGAGGAGAGGGTAGATACATCAACCAACATCATCATGCAGAGCCTCAAGCAGACCACCACACATCCACCCACCCAGCTGATTTTTGATGAAGGTGCAAAAGGTCTATCCATGAAGGAACGACAACTCTCTCAACACATGGTCCTTGGGCAGCCAGAAGACTTAGAGGAAAAAAATAACAAAGAACCTTGTCGCAAGTGTCACACATAAAAACCAACAAATATGGAGCATGGAGCATGGCTTTAACATAAAGTGAAACAATAAAACTTTAGAAAAACCAGTGGAGAAAAGTCTTTAGGATCTGGAATTAGCCAGAGACCTCTGCCATCAAAAGCATGGTCATGAAAGGAAAATATATGTGTGTGCGTGTGTGTGGTGTGTTTGTGTGTGTGTGGTGTGCGTGTGTGTGTGTGTGTGTGTGTGTGTGGTGTGTGGTGTGTGTGAACTTTCTCAATATTAAAAAGGGCTTTACACCACGGAAGATCCTAAGAGGACTAGAAGAAAAGCCGGATTTTAACTGCTGGACAAGGGACTAGTGCACAGAATTTATGTAAAGAGGCTCTTAAAACACAACAGTGGAAACCCAAAAATTTCTAAGTAAAAAATATGCAAACATCATGAAAAGATATTTTACCAAAGATAATAACAGAGCTGTCAAATGAGCACATGGAAAGATGTTTATCATCCCTTACCATTAGGGAATTGCAGGTTAAACCCACACTCATCAGATTGTCCAAAATAAAAAGGTGACAATACTACAGTGGCAAGGATGTGAGGAAATGGAGCCCAAATACTACAGCCACTCTGAAAAAAGAATTTAGCAATTTCTTTCTTAGAAAATTAAAAATGAAATCATCAAATGTCTTGGCAAACATCTTCCAGGGTATTTACTTTAAGAAATGCTCTCATAAAAAACCATATACATGAATGTTAACAGTAACTTTGTTGATAACAGCTAGGAACAGGAAACAAATAGTATGTCCTTCAATGGATGAATAGTTAAACAAACATTCATACCATTGAACAGTACCCACAAAACAGACCCAAGCACTCACACACTTGACAACATAGACAGATCTCCTGAAAATTCAGCCAGTTTTGAAAGGTTACTTCGAACACTCTTCAAATGACTTAGTGGGGAACTGTAGATTGGGGCTTTGGTTTTAGATAGAGGATATGTATCCTCGGTTGGCTAAGGAAGATCTCAAGCTCTTGATCCCCCTGCCTCTACCTTCTGAGTGCTGGAATTACAGATCACTGCAGACATGAGTCACTGTATCTGGTTTTTGTAAAAGTAAAGAAATGGAAAATAGATCCCTGAGTTCCCAGGGCATCAGAAACAAGCCTGTGGGGAAGGAAGATGAACGCAGCTACAAACGGGCAACCCAGGAGAGAGCTGTACGATGCCATAAATGTTTGTGTCCTTCAAAAAAACTTTTTAAATTTTACTTTTATTTTATTTGTATGCGTTCTATGCCTGCATGTATATGTGTGCACTATGTACATGCCTGGTGCTCACGGAGGCTAGAAGAGGTTGTTGGATGTCCTGGAACTGGAGTTACAAGATGGTTGTGAGCCACAATCTGGATGTTGGGAACTGAAGCTGGGTCCTCAGGCAGTGATCTGAACTGCTGAATCATTTTCCAGCCCCATGGACCTTAACTATTAATGTCAGAAACGAGGCTGTGACGCTGTGCCCTGTCACCATTAGGCTACAATCTGAAAGATGTGACATTGAAAAACTAGGGAAGGGGATCCCCATCTCTTATTTATCATGCATGAGAATATAATTCTCAACATAAGAAGTTTAATTTAAGCAGAGATGGTACACAATGATACAGATGGTTCTCCATTGGTGGCAAGAAGAATGTGGCAAATAAGGGAGACAGCCTCTGAATGAGGCATCCAGGCAAACGAGACTGACAATGCAGACAGCTTGTTCAGTTTCCTTTGCTCTAGAAAAAGAGAACTGGGTATCACTCAAATAGAGAGACTCCAATCATTAGGATTTAACTCCCAAACTTAGCCAACGTCCTATTATTTCTGTGGATACCAAACTAGCCATGATCTAATGGCATCTTCAAAAAAACGCTAGAAAGGTATAAGCAGATAGGATTCCCCAACACTAAACACTGATATGTAGAACCAAGAGTCAAAGAGTCAGAAATTACAGTTTAGACTTCAGTGTCAGTGAGCATTTGTTAACTGGCACAAAGGCGTGAATCATGGACAGACATACTGACAGTACTGGTGGATTTTGGACCTAGGTGCTTTTACTTAAAAAGGTCTAAAAAAAAAATCAGAAAAATGTATCTCCTTTTTATTCTAGTATCATAGGCCTTCAGAGCCTGACTGACTACTCAGCAATTCTATTCCTGGAGAAATCCAAACACACACCCACAGACTCAAACGTGCCGGAAAGACCACAAAGTAACACTATTTCTCTTATTTGGAAAGAAAACATTACCTCCAAGCCTGCTGACCTGAGTGTGGTCCCCAGAACCCACATGATGAAGGAAAGAGCTGACTTTGCATGTTGTCCCCGACCTCCACATACATACTGTGGCCCTCCACATGCATAGGTCCCTTCCCCCAATAAATAAGTAAATAAATGAATCCTGGGTGGGTAGATAGAGAGAACCTGTACACAAATGTTCACAGTAGTTAAGAAGTCACATGGGAAGAAACAACCTAGATGTTCACAGCTTACAAAAAGACAAACAATACATGGCATGTTAGTTGGCAAGTAAAAGGAATGAAGGACTAAACCGATACAGCACAATGGACCTGAAAAGTACCCCAATAAGTCAGACAACAGTCAAAAGGCCTCATAGTTTAGGATTACAGTGATAGAACTGTCCAGAGAAGGCAACTTCACAGGTCTGTAGTTGGGGGTTTGGCAACAAAGTTGCTAATGGGCGTGAGGTTTCCTGGTACCATAATAAACATCCTCTAAATGGACTGTGCTTGTACCTGCTGAGCAAGGAATTTGAAAACCATTATATTTAAATTAATGAAATCTGTGACATGTGAGCAAAATCCCAATCTAAGTAGTTTTGTTTTGTTTGTTTGTTTGTTTGTTTGTTTGTTTTTTGTTTCTTAAAAGGAAGAACTTGGAGTCTCTCATTCAGAGGCAGAGCCCTAGTATGAGGCCCTGGATCCTACCATATCCTATCAGAAAAGAAACGAAAGCACAAAGAAGGCATGGTGGAGTAAAGGGAGAACCAAGGAACGAACCAAGGACCTACCAGGCTGAAAAATTTTGTAGTAGGGACTATAGGCCACATTTAGTCCACCAAGCTTCACAGTGATCTCATAGCGCCCAGCCTTGCGCACAGTGAAGGCCACCTTCACCACATTAGAATTAGGCTCCTGGAGGACTTCCTGGGTCACTGGAATGTCCACTGCTAGTTCAACGTGAGAGATGTGAACCCGCAGTCCCACGGGCCGATGTGCGGGGAAAGGCTGTCCATTCTTATAGAACAACTGCAATGGAGGAGAGGGGTGGGCACTCATTAGTACAGAAGAGGGAGAGAACCACTTCCCATGTGACCAAGGTGTGGGGGAGAGGAAGCAGCCACCCAAGGTCACAATGGTAAACCCCTGTGCCCACCTGCTCTTTTCAGTTCTGGTCTTAGGAACACAATGAGAAAAGAAAACTACTAAATCGTGGACAAGTTCTTTGCCTGTGCAGAGGACAGGGCAGCAAACGCTATAAAGTCAAGAAGACGCTGAGAACACTTGAGGTTTCTGAACAGTAAATGGCACCTCCTCAGTGTCCCCAGCTCTATTCTAGTATCACTGCTAACCCAAATGAGAAGGCAGCTGACCAGCAGCATGGCATCTAGCACTGGCACTGAGGGGAAGGAAGGAGAGCACCAGGCAAGGGTCGAGGGACTCAGGCTAATACACCAAACTTCACGCTACCTGCTACCTACTGGAGCTGCATGGGTTATAAAGCTCCTAGGTTGTAAAATGCCAAAGAGTAAGTATTTATGGCTTTGTGGACCACACACAGCTATCCTAACTATGTAAATGAGAGAGTAGCCTAAAGGCGAATATGGCTGTGCTCCAACTAAAAGGCAGCTACAATGCCAGGCAGTCATTGTGGCCCACACTTTTAATCCAAATGTCAGAAGCAGGTGGCTCTCTATGGGTAAGGCTAGCCTAGTCTACATAGTGAGTTACAGGACAGCCAGAGCTACTTGGAGAAATCCTGTCTCAGAAACAACAATGAAAAAGGAGGGGCGGCATTTACAGAAACAGAAAGTGGGCTAGCTTGGGCTTCTGGCTACATTTACTGTCTTATCTACGATAACTCCTCCCACCTTTCCTTCTACCCTTTTTTTCTTGCTCCATCCCTTTTTTTAGATAATGTCACACAATATAATCCTGGCCCTTGGAACTCATTTTGTAGAGTAGGCTGGGCCAGAACTAACAGAGATCTGCCTGCTTCTGCTTCCTGGGTGCTGGTATTAAAGATTTGGTTTTTTTGTTTTGTTTTGAGACTGAGTCCCAGCTTAGAATGGGCTTTGAGATCCCTATGTACACAGGATGACCTTGAACTCTTGATCAGAGAGAGTTCTACCTCCCATGTGCTGGCATCAGAGCAGTGCATCCAACCAGCCTCAACACTGTTTATTTTTAATTTGAAAAAAAGAGCATTAGGCTTTATACTTCCTCAAAGATATGTACACAGGAAACCAAAGGATAGGAAGATTCAAGGCTCTCAGGATAGTAGCAATCCCAAGTTCCTGGGAGGGACTGAAAACAAGGGAAAATGTTAACATTCCAGTCGGCACCACAGACAGTACTGGTCCCTGGAAAGCAAATGACTCAGAAACTATAATGGGTATGGAGACAGAAACATTCCCTTACATGCACTCGGAAGGCCATGCTGTGGCCCACCTCATAGGGGTCCTTCCAATCCCAGGACACTTTGCAGGACCGGGGATCCAGGTAATTTCCCCGCACGTAGTCATAAATGGTCCGGTCCCCTCTGCGCTCACGGTCTTCATTCTGAAGAAAGCTGACTACACGTGCGGCAAGCTCAAAGAGGAACTTAATTGTGAAGAAGAATGCAACCACAGACACTATGATTCCACCTACATGAAAGAGAAACACAAACCACCTGCCAGTTACACATTACAGCGACTACAGAACAGACTGGCCAGCTCACAAAGCTTAAAGGAGGTCAGAAGTGTCAGCGAGATTGTAAGAAGGAAAACAGGAAGGAAAGGTGGGAGGAAGGAAGGAATGAAGGGAAGAAGGAAGAAAGGGAGGGAAGCAAGAAGGAAGGAAGGAAGGAAAAAGGAAGGAAGGAAGAAGGAAGGAAGGAAACAATGTAATGCATAGAGAGAAGCTTCTAGAGCACAAGTAGGTAACTGATCTCAGGGCAAACCCCACATTGCTGTTTTCTGTAAGTGAAGTTATGCTGGGACATCGCCTTACCATTCCTAAACAAACTGTCTATGACTGCTTGTGCACCACCCAGGCAGAGTGTGTAGAAGGAGACCGTATGTTTGCCAAACCAGGAATGTATTTGTTCACTTGCCTTTTACAAAACAGTCTGCGACCCTGTTCTCTATCACAAAGCCCAGGCACAGCCCCTTCCACCTTCCTGCTATGCTGCCCCTCACATTAGTGTTCAGCACAGTGTGTTCTTGCTTCCTCCCACTTGGAAGCCTTTTGTTTTCTTGTCCACTTGGCAAAAGCCTTCCACAAACTCCATCAGTTAGGGGTTCCTTCTCTTGGGCCCCCTCAAACATCTGTATCTAACAACTTCTTCCTACTTAGCCACCACCCCCTTCGTGTTGTGAACTTCCTTACAGGCGGATTTTTGCCTTGCCTTGGACTTTACAGTAAACAATGTCTGGCACACACTATAATTACTCAATAAATATTTCCCAAATGAATGAACTCTGCCAACTGTGTGAGGGCACGTTCTGGCACAAGTGGAGGTATTTCTAGCTCTATCTCACAAGGAGAAAGTGAGATAGGGAGGCAAATGGGAACTCGACAACATTAACCAAAAGACAAGAAAAAAAAAATCACATACCAATAACGTAAAACATCAGGTCTCTTCAATGCCAACAAACAGCCGAGGATCACAGCTGCAACTGCAAAAGAACATCTGTTCAGTGTCTTCCAATTCTCCCTAAAGCCACCTCAGGAGATGAAGTAGAGCACATGTCATAAGCCCACCAGCTCTGGTCTAGTGCCTTAACATCCCCATCCTCTCTGCCAAGCTTGATGCCATGTGTCACACACAAAAAAAGACTGTGGCACTCTGCCTAAAGGTTTAGGATCTACTGACCATTCTCAGAACGCCACAAGCAGCCACTTGATTTAGTGCTAACTACATATGAAATGATACAGGTCTCATCTTCTTAGACTCTGAGTTCCCTCTTCCATGAAGAGTGCTGATAATTAATACAAAAAAAGAGGATAATGGAGCACTTCCCTCATGTGATCTGCCCTCTGAAAGCAATCCAGCTAAGTAGAAAAAACAGCTATATAAATTGAAGATATTTTTTACAAGTAAATATGATCATCATGCTAGCATTATGAAATCAAAGTGAACTCTGGGTCATCCCAATAATCAGTAGCAGGAACAAAAGAGAAATCATTCATGACATTACCAGATTAGACAAACTGATGGGCCCTAAGGAAGATGACTTCAACAGAAAGCCAAGTTGAGGAAAAAAAGGAGGGGATGGAACCTTCCATCCTAAGTGGTATCCACTAAGACCAGTGTTTGAGGGGAAATTTTCACTGTTACTCAACTTGTTTCCTCCCAGTGTGTACGCCAGCACCCAGCACTCAGAGAAAAGACATCTAAAGATTTCTAGAGTCAAACCCCAGCACAAAACAATTTGAAAGGAAAAAGGAGAACAGGCGCTTGTGTGCTTTTATATCTGGTTGTGTTTCAAGTTTTTAAGAGAGAGAGAGGTGAGACATGGCTTGAGACGTGAGGACAGGAAAAATGCCTATCTGTCTCTGACAACTACAATCTTTCCCCACCAATAGGCAGCTGGCAAAGAGCAAGCCAGAAACAGGAAGGGTGGGCCAGGGCTATGACTAACCATACCACTTCTGTGGGTGTGACTATTCTTGCTGCTTTAACAAGTTAAGATTTAGTATTTTCATCTCCTTAGCATGACTTTGGCATAACATCAGAGCAACAACAGCTTTAAAATCAGAGAGTTTAATAAATAGTAAAATACAGAGGAGCAAGGCAGACAGATATTAGATTCATAGGTTCAAACCGTGACCCTGGCCAAGCCATCTAATCTCTCTACTGAGAATCAGTTTTCTTCTCTGTCAAATGGAGATAATAGTCACATGTATCTCATTTGGGTATTATTGGGATTTAATAGGCTAACACAGTTGCCTAGAACCACACCAGGAACACAGTGAGTTTTTAGTCTTCGTGCTGCTTATCTGTATACAGAACCAGCATCATAACTCCTTTGCTTCAGAGCTGATGGGAAATTCAGGGAATCTCTACTAACCCCAATGCTCTCCAGCGAGAAATGTATTAACAATTACAAAGAACATGATTTCTCATTGGATCAACAAATCTTACCCTTCAAGGGAATTCTTTACACTATTCTAAATGTGATGACTGAAAACCTTTATAAGAAGTTAAGAACTCACATTAAAGCATGCCATCCAACAAATACTAAGTGCTTCCTGTGTCAGGCACTGGGGGAACAGCCCAGAGCATAACATCCACTCTGACACCAGCAAGAGTCACCTTTGCCTTGTCGAACCTTTGGTCATTATTTTTCCCTATTAGATTATTTCTCAACCAAATTATTAGTACTGGCTTTTACATCACCTAGACCTTTTCCAGTAAGTCATTCCTATTACCTCTACCAAAATGCTCTTCACTACTTAAAACCTAGGACCAATGACTACTTTTTCCCAAATGACTCTCCTCTTCTTAGAACATATGAGTAAGGCATGAGCTCTGTTGCTCGCACACTCACTGGTCTGACCTTTCTAAACCATCCTTTCCTCTAACATCACAGCCCTAAAGCCTTCCTCAAACACTTACCCTGCTCTGAATTTAGCCTGTAATCCTCTCCATCTCCTCCCTCTCCTTCCTCCTGGCACACAGCTTCAGTGACTGCCATGGGTTCTCTCTGCCCTGTCTGTCCTGCTCCACCCTACACTACTTTCCTTAGCCACACCTCACATACTCTTTCATCATCTCTCCTGAGATTCCTGTTACCCAGATCACAACCTTTATACTTCCATATACACCCCCTGAACGCCCTGTCTCCGTGTCTTTTCAAAAGCCATCTCCTGGTACAGTAAACCTGGTAAAAACCCAGGAATGAGGTCTCGGATCCCAGCAGAAAAGCTACTGCTGTAATTGGGCTAAATGGAAACGATGTCTGTTAAACTGCCTTCTAAGGACTGCTTATATTCATAGGGTACTGCTGTTATCATTTGTAGTTATTAGAGAACTTTCAATTGGCTGTGGAGAGGGGTAGCTATACTCATGGCTAGTCAAATGATAACAATAGTGACTTGAATACTCAAGAATAAATGAGGCATCTACATCACCCTATTCAAGGCTCAAGGAGCACTGCAGAAGAGAAGGCCACAGAACTTAAGAGCCAAAGATGAAGGGAAGTGGTGGGATACTGTCAGTCAGACACAGCATGGCTGCCGCACTTTTGAACTCACAGGAACTATAACTACCTGTACAAGACCTGCACAAGATGGAGCCTGTTAACATTCTAGCCTGGAGAAGGGATGAACTCACAGGCCCCCCCTTCCTGAGGATTTATAGGTAGTTAATGGACGATATTTGGGGGGAGATATTTTCTTCTGTGACATAGCCACTGGTAAAGTGCCCATGCTCCTGCAAATATAACCAAAATGTATTATATAGATATATTTAATTAATATATGCCAATAAAAACTTTGTAAAAAGTCATGTTCACTGTCTACACACCCTCCTATTTTAGTTTCTGTTCATGGAATAACTCGTGACCTCAAGCTGTAGGAAAAGCCTAACCCCTTACTCCCTAAAACTGCTAATTTTCAATTCAGAAATTCTTTCTACCTCTGGATTTGCACATAACTTTTAAAAATTTGTTTTATGGCATTTACATTCTTTTCTTCTTGTTTTGTTTTTCATTTCAAAAAGGTAACTAATATAAGACAAAAACTAATCTTAAACCTTCTCTTATGGGAACTGACTCGGCTTTGTTGGTGCCTCATGGACAGACACAGGAACCTGAGTTTGGGTCCCCAGAACCCATACAAAAAAGCCTGCAATCCCAGCCCTGTTTGAGGCAAAACCAAGCAGATCTCTGATGCTCACTGGCCAGTCAGCCTAGCCTAACTGATCATAAGCTTCAGGTTTAAGAGAGATTCCAATTCAAACAAATGGAGGTGAAAAGACATCAAACCAAGACACTTATCGACCTTGGGCCTTCGTGTGTGTGTGTGTGTGTGTGTGTGTGTGTGTGTGTGTGCGCGCGCGCACATGTCTTATTTAGGGTTCAATGCTGTGAAGAGACACTGTGACCAAGGCAACTCTAAGAAGGGACAATATTTAATTTGGGTTGGCTTACAGGTTTTGAAGTTCAGTCCATTATCATCATGGTGGGAAGCATGGCAGCATCCAGGCAGGCATGGTGCTGGAGGAGCTGAGAGTTCTACATCTTCATCCAAAGGAAGCCAGGAGCAGACTGGCTCCCAGGTGGCTAGGAGGAGGGTCTCAAAGCCCACCCCCACAGTGACACACTTCCTCCAACAAGGCCACACCTACTCCAACAAGGCCACACCTCCCAATAGTGCCACTCCCTGGTCAAGCATATTCAAACCACCACAAAGCACATTATATATTTGCATCAGCATACACATTCTATACACATACAAGAAATATTTTAAATCCTCACAAGCATCCAGTCTAATTGTAAATACAAGCTATAATAAATATGAATAAAGTGTTGGTTAGATAGATATTGTCAACTGTCTGTTCTTTCCTTCGTTCAGATGCCTAAAGTTCAAGAGTTTCACAGAGGGAACCTGTCTTCTAGATACAGCTTAGTTTTTGATTGTTGTAGTCGTGGGATGGAAACCAAGACCTTGTATATTAATTACAAGTCTACCACTAGGCTACACTCCTAACCCTAATACAGTTTTTATTTGTTTGTTTTGAGACAGGGTCTCTCTATACAGTCCTACCTGAACTGGAAACCACTATGTCAAACAGGCTAACCTCAAACTCAGAGATCCACTTGCCTCTGCCACCTGAGTACTGGGATTAAAGGCATGTGGCCACTACATCCAAGGCCTAATACAGTTTTATTACATTTACTTAATTACCAGTATATTCAATAGAACCAATGTATCCATTAAGCTCTTTAAGGCCCAAACTTCTTAATTTACTTCAGTGCAATAAATATATCAAATGTCCACTGTTTGTATCTACAGTACCATCTACTTTCTGCTGTTCCCACTTCCACGCAACTTACACTGGAACCACTCTCATCTAAGCATAAGAAACATGGTAAACATACTACTCAACACAACTTACTTCCCAGTTAGCTGACATTCCTCTCTACAGTGTTCTGGCCCAGTCTCACTCTAAGCCTGAAGACTAACAGTACTACTGATAAACTAGTAACTCATGGGTATGTACAGCTGCAGCCAGTGGGCCACATGTAACCCAAGAGAACTCTGAACTTGGCCTAACACAAAACCATTAACTTACTTAAGCATTTTGAGATTTTCTTTTTCTTTATTGGAAAAAATGCATAGTTCTAGAGTATGACCTCTGCAGATGACCAGGTTACATCACAATAGTCAAAGGTTGGACTTGTCTCAGTGATTGAGGGCTGCTCTAGCACTAAGTACTAAGCCAACCATTGCCCAATAGGCTTTACACATCTTACCCTACGAACCTAATTGTGACCAAAAGATAAGCACTATTATTCTCACTTCACAGGTCAAGCAAGCAAAACAAACAAGCTGGGCCTAGAAAAGTTAACTTGATGAGGCTCTCCTGTAAAAGTAGTTCTTGGGATTTTTTCTGCCCCTTTTATACCTGAGTAACTGCAGGGTGCTTCTATGCCTGCTCTAGTACATTTTAGCTCCTGAATAAAGATACAAAGACCTGGTATTTTTATTCTGATCTATTCTAACCCAACTAAGCTGCTACTACTCAGCCAAATGCCCCATCACTTGCCATCTGGTCTTGCCCTGGTTGGCTCTGGTCCATGTGTCCTCATGGCTGCAATCTCATGGCATATCCTCCTGCTTTCTCCATGTGGTTTCTCCACTCGTCCTCCTCCTCCTCTTCCTCTTCTTCTTCCTCCTCCCTCTCTCTCCTGTTCCTTTGAGAGCTTACACACACACTGGGGTTGGTAGTCCTGTCCTATTCTCTTCTTTGCCCAGCTATTGGCTGAATCAGTTCTTTACTGAACCAATTAGGGGGTAAGAGAGGGCGTGTTTACAAAATAGTGAGGCATGAGATGCTTCACAAAAATGACCAAAGTCCAGACTATTCTCAACTCTCTTGAGTACAGAAAACACCATTTGAGTAATACAAGGAC
Source organism: Montemys delectorum (assembly GCA_019843815.1). NCBI lineage: Eukaryota > Metazoa > Chordata > Mammalia > Rodentia > Muridae > Montemys > Montemys delectorum. The sequence goes on along the minus strand of JADRCD010169164.1, from coordinate 11,190 downwards.
AATCTTTACATAGTGCCTAAAAACATCACTCCCATAGTGGTTTAAGTAACAAGCCCATGTCTAACTGAAGCCCTCAACTTTGTACCCATAATTCTGAACCATGAAAAAGAATGAAGTAACAGAAATAGCCAAGTATTTGGAGAAAAAGGATTTAAGAAAACAAATAGGACAGAAAGAGAGAAGTCACCCAACCTAATTGTGAGGAATCTGACAGCAAAGCTAAAATCAGGACTACAAATTCCTACAGCTTTTCTGTTATCTTTTGAAGTAAAAATAACGAATGGCAACACAAAGCAGAACACGGTGCCAGCTATCTAGTAGATATTACTTGCTGACTGCAGGATCCTAGGCAAGTGCTTAATGTTAGAGCTTACTTTAACTCACAGGACTTATAAAAAGGGAGGGAATTCTTGAAAATACCTATCTTCAGGAAATGCCAAAATGATAACAGACATACATATTCTAGAGTCTGCAACATCCAATACATTTTAGCCCCACTGCTAAAATCAGTTGTAAAAAAGTCATTTTTCAAAAATGAAGAATTAGTTCAAAACAGTTTTGCTAGAGCCAGCTGAATCTCACTGTAGTCTGTGCTCCCCTTGTTCTCTCTTGCCAGAGGCTGAGGGTCTCACTGACCCACATTCTCCACCACAGTAGCTGAGTCTCAGCATAGTCTATTGGCTCAGTGTGGAGATCAGGTTGCACCTTGTCCTAAGAGTTACTCTGTGTTGTATAAAAAAGTGACCCATCCTCAGAAACTCTGATTACCAGCAGTAATTGACTCCAACTTGAAGATGGAGAATCAAGAATAATTACCCTTTGCTAGATAAGTAAGCAACAATCTCTCTAGACCACCTGTGAGCACAGTCTGACACACAACTTCTTCCTCAATGTAGAAAAGGCCCTCTAGGGCTCAGTGGTTAAGAGCACTGACTGCTCTTGCAGAGGTCTTGAGTTCAATTCCCAGCAACCACATGGTGGCTCACAACCATCTGTAATGGAATCTGATGCCCTCTTCTGGTGTGTCTGAAGACAGCAACAGTGAACTCATATAAAGTAAAATAAATTAATCTTAGAAAGGGCCCTCTATACATTGACTCAAGTAAGTTAGACTACAGGAGTGCGTGTGTGGATCTGAATCTTTTTAGGAAACACACCAGACTGAGGAAAGGGTGCTCCTCTCTCATCTGAACCACCCAGGGTGTGTGTGTGCACGCATGTGTGTTTCACAGTGGTTTGAGCTCAGCTCACTCCCGACTGTTGACATGGCTTTCTCAAACTGCTACCTGTCTTGCCATTGCTTCATCTCTCTCTATCCACTCATCTGGATCTTGTCCCTCTCTTTGCCCCTCTGGTCTGCATCTCACTTCTGCAACATTTCTAGATCCCAAGGCTAACCTCAGCTCTGATCCTGCAGCCTGACTTGGGTGTAGCCACAGCAGCAGTGCCTAGCACGTTCACATTTTACTCCTATCAGCTGCCCAGGTTCTTTCCCAAGCTTCTCTGAAACACTTTGAATCAATTCGACCCATTTAAACCCTTTATAGCCTTCAACTGGGAGAAAATGTGTGTGCATGTGTTCAATACATATTATATATAGAAAATGTAATATAGATATATTTATATCTATATAGATACACAGACAGAGTGTTTGCTCCATGATGTATAATGTGTAAGCTCAGGGTAAATATTAGTAATTAACACTAGGGTGAGAGAACCTGTGTTTGTCTTGGCGAGTTAGGAAAGTGGAAGTACTTAGGAGACTGCTGCCAGCAAAGCCAGTGTACAATGTGAGTTTACTGTTCCCCAACCAAAAGACATTGTAGAAAGGTGAGTGCTCTGTTTCCGACACAGTGTACTTCACGATACTTACTTACCTTTAAGCGAGGGCCCATGTTCTAAGAACCAAGTTATTCACCAAAGCAGATAACTTTCCGCTCCTTTCACTTGTCTTCTAACTTGCACATTAAAAAAAAAGAAAAAGAAAAAAAAGCCAAAAAGTCACCAGAAAGGATCTGTCCACCAAATCTTCATTGAGGTTAAGTGTGTCCCAGGAAGCAGAGAGTCAAGTATTTTTGGAATGAAGCATCTGAATGCTGGGGTGAAGAAATAGAGCCCAAGAATGTATCATTCCTGGGCTCCTCCTCGAGTGTAAGATACAGCCAATGCTGAAAGAGGCATCTGCTCGGAAACACCAGGATCCTCCTATAAAGACAAAATGGTAAGTTCAGTAAGGTTTTGCTTCTGCAAGGGATTTTACACACACATACTCACCCACCACCACCACCACCACCACCACCACCACCACCACCACCACCACCACCACCACCACCAGGAAAACCCCCAGCAGCAGAGGAGCTCCAGCATGCCATAAGTACACTAAAGTAATCAAGGGTTGGTAACCCTTGGTTACCAAGGTTTCCAACATAAACTTCACAGTTCTGAAGCTACTCCACCAAGTCCACAAAGGTCCCCTGGCAAGCTCACTGCCTACAAGTGTGTCTCTCCGCAGAACCTCACACTCTTCAAATGCCCCAGTCTTTCAGCAGAGGTAAGCTAGGGTGGAGATGTAAAGAGGCTCATCACAGTCTCATGCCTCAGTGCAGTTCAATGGAGCTGGGACACAGGGCGTGGGAAGCATGTAGAGAGAATGGAGATGGAAGCAGGGCAGAGGCAGCTTTCAGAGGGCATGCCATGGAATGACTCAGTTCTCAGCTGGAATGAAGAGCCAGCAGAGCTTTAAAAACTTCCTATCTGCCTAGGCAGGCTACTTCCTCTGCACTCATGCACACAGTTCCAAGATGTGGTAAAAGATAATAATATCACTAAAATTTAAAAATCTAAGCTGGTGTGGTAGTGTGTGCCTATAATCTCAGCATCCGGGGAGCTAATGCAGAATGACCATGAGTTCAAGACCAAAAAAGGGAGCTACGAGTTGTCAACTTTCAAAATAGAGTTACAAAGTAAGTCACTTCATAACTCTCAGACATTCAGGGACCAAATGTAGCAAAAAGTGGGCTGTGGGTGAACATATACAAAGAGCAACCACAAACCAAATGAAAAGGGGCTACTAGCCAGTCAATGGAAAGAGACAGCCTCCCAACATCACAGACTATCACCAGCCTTCAGAATTCCCAATGCACATACAGTTCTCCCTTAGGCACAGATACAGGACTGCTTATCCAGATTTTACAGTCCAGACATAAGGAGCAAGATACTTTCTCAGTTAACTCACAAAAGCAGCAGACAGTCTGGTCCCAGAGCCCACATTTTTAATGACCATTCTCCTATCTTTCTGCTAAGGGAAACCAAGAGAGAAAACACAAAATGCTAAACAAACCAGAACAGAAGGACTGGAGGCCAGCAGATCAAATAAGTTGGCAGACTTTCATAATTAAAAATGGGTAAGTATATGCAAGTATTTTAACACATGGTGATGAACTTGCCAAGTACATGAGCCAAAACATGGGTCAACCAGCAACTGGAACCAGTTTAAAGGATCTACAAACAAGGGAATAGTTATGTAAACTATTAAAGATCTTCATGATAGAATGTTATATGATAATTTAAAAATGAAACTTTTAGGGAACAAAAACACCAGATTGGGAAATGTTCACAAATAAAATGTTGAATGAGAAAGCAAGCACAACATTGTTCATACAGTACAGCCCAATCTTGGAAACAGCATTATATAGTTATATAAAGACTTTAAAAGGGTGGTTGGAAGCACTTGAGAGGCAGAGGCAGGTGGATTTCTGAGTTCGAGGCCAGCTTGGTCTACAGAGTGAGTTCCAGGACAGCCAGGGCTATACAGAGAAACCCTGCCTCAGAAAAACAAAAAAAACAAAAACAAAAAAAAAGGGTGGTTAGAGATATTCCTCAGTGATTAACAACAATTGCTCCTCTTGCAGAAGACCTAAACTTGGTTCCTAGTAGCCACACTGGGCAGTTCACAACTACCTATAACTCCAGATCCAGGAGATCTAGTATCTTTTGGCATCCATGGGTACACATACAAATGGCATATATGCACATACGTATTAGTAAAAATATTAAATGAATCTTTTAAAAATTATTTCTAAAAAATCAGAGGGAGAGGGCTGGGGAGATGGCTCAGCGATTAAAAGCACTATTTGCTCTTCCTGAGGTCCACAGTTCAATTCCCAGCAGTCACATGGTGGCTCACAACCATCTATAATGGGATCTGATGCTCTCTTCTGGTGTGCAGGTGTACATGCAGATAGAGCACTCATACATAAAATAAATAAATCTTTAAAAAAATCAGAGGAAAACAAAAATGTTAATAGTAGACATCACTTAGAATATGTGTAATTACAACTAATTTTCACATCCTACCTATATTATTTTGTTTTGAGATAGAGTCTCATGTAGCTCAGCTGGCCTCAAACTCACTATGTAGCCAAGGCCTTGCCTGATGTGTACCACTATGTATGGCTTATCAAAGTCTTCTCTCTCTCTTTTTTAATATTTTAGAGAGAGGGAGAATATGAGAGACAGAACGAGACAGAGAGTGAGTGAGTGAAGAGAGAGAGAGAGAGAGAGAGAGAGAGAGAGAGAGAGAGAGAGAGAGAATAGATGGATACGTGTGCTTGGGTGCAGGTGCTTGTAGAAGCCAGAGAGGGTATGGGATCCAGTGGAGCTGCAGTTATAGGCAGTTGTGAGCTGCCTGCCTGACACAGGTGCTGGGGACTGAACTCGGGTCCTCTGGAAAAGCAGCACACATTCTTAACCACGGAATCATCTCTCCAGCCCCAGCTTTCCAAATTCTTAATAAAACAAAGACCAAGTAAAAACTTCCTATTTCTGAAGATTATTAATTTTAGGAGACCTACTTTCTTTAAAAGAGGAAAATTGCCTTTTGGGGTTTTCTGTTTTCTCTTTTAGAGCTAGGGTCTTATGTGTTCAACCTGGCCTCAAGCTCTCCATATAGTTCAAGGAAATTCAAGGATGACTTTGAACTTCCCCTCCTGTCCCTACCTCCTAGTGCTGGGATTATAAGCAAAGCAAATACCAGCTTGCTGGGTTTAAGTTATCTATTTTCAAATAATGAAATGGCATAAAGAAGTTAATAAGTGTTATTTTGGGCTGGAGAGGTGGCTCAGTGCACTGACTACTCTACCAGAGGTCCTGAGTTCAAATCCCAGCAACCACATGGTGGCTCACAACCAACTATAATGAGATCTGATGCCTTCTTCTGGTGTGTCTGAAGACAGCTACAGTGTGCTTACATATAATAAATAAACAAGTCTTTAAAAAACAAACAAATAAACAAAAACAGCCTGGGCTACATAGTGAGACTCTGTGTCAAAAAAAAAAGAGTTTTATTTCTATTCATTATGAATTTTGGTGGCGCTCCAGTCCTGTGATCAGCTTGGTTATTATAACTAGTTCTAATATACCCTACTCCTGCTATGAACATGCTTATCCCCATGTTTGAGTACCTCTAGCGAGCTTCAGGACTCAACCTAAGCACTGCTAACCGTGTCTAGCCCAGCTCCCAAGCTTCTCTATGGCCTCTATCCATGTTAGGCAGAATCAATCTCCTCCTCTTCTGTAATACTCCCAAACCAAAAAAAAAAAAATCTATATTACAGCAATATAATCTGCACTACAATAACTTGTTTACATAGCAGTAATGCAGTAAGAGATGGTAGCTCCGAGGATTCTGAACGTGTCTAACCATTGTTTAAGGTGTTCAGCCCTGAGTTCTTGGGGTCTGTACTCTCTTATAAGTTCCTCAAGTGAGTTCTACACTTAAATGTTTCAGAAGCACTGTCTCGACGGTAGAGCAGGAAGTCCCAATGTTCCCCATGTTCTAACAGCCTTTCAGGGAACCCTTAGCGCTGCTGGTATTAGAGACTATACTTTCAAGTACCAGAGACTTCTTAAAGCAGGAGTTGGTAAAATAATTTGTAGGTCAAATTTATCTATTTGCTCTTGTTTTTTTAATACAAACAATAAAAATGGCCAAGTTCATTCTTTCACATACCCAGTCTGTACTCAGTTTTTGTACAAGGCAGAGCCAAGTAGAGATGCATGTATATATTATCTGATGTGTTTGAGGCAAAGACTACAAATACCTGGTTTTGAGACAGGACTGGGCTTGAACTCACAATCCTCTCGTCTCAGCTTCTCAAGAACTGCACTTATAACCTTATGCTACTAGACCCAGCTTAAAGGTCTTATTTTAAAGTTATATAGCTGCTGTTTATAAATATGAATACATTTCTATAAAAAAAATCAAAGAAAACATAAAATTATTTTCTTCCCATTCTACTATACCCCTTCTAGAAAAAAAGCTAGGAAACTCACAAAATTATGCAAAGGCTTCTCATTTCAATTCTTTTTCCTCTCCTATGGTTGGAGAACAGGTTTTCAATATGTAATACAGGATAGCCTGAAACTCACCCCTCCTGTCTCTGCTTCCCAAGTGCTGGGCTTACAAATGTGTATAACCATCCCTGGCTCATATTTTATCTCTTAGTAAAAGTCTCATGTCAGAATTCAAAAAACAACTAAGAATTTTATTCAATCAATTCCAAATGCTAAGCAAGAGTATTTTTGTTATACAATGTACCTGGAGGATCAAATATGTTATTGTTCCAAAAATTATTTCAGGGCTGGTGAGATGGCTCAGTGGGTAACAGCACTGACTGCTCTTCCAAAAGTCATGAGTCCAAATCCCAGCAACCAACCACATGGTGGCTCACAACCACCCGTAATGAGATCTGATGCCCTCTTCTGGTGCGTCTGAAGTCAGCTACAGTATACTTATATATAGTAATAAATAAATCTTTGGGCTGGAGCAAGCAGGGACTGAGTTAGCAGAATTGACCTGAGCAAACGGGGCCGACTGGATCGAGCAGAGGTCCTAAAAATTCAATTCCCAGCAACCACATGAAGGTTAACAACCATCTATACAGCTACAGTGTACTCACATACACAAAATAAATAAATCTTTAAAAAAATTATTTTAATACATACTAATGACTTGATCAGTTTTCAAATGCTACTGATATATTTTAAAGATTTATTTAATTTATGTGTATGAGGGTTTGTCTGCAGGTATGTATATACGTGAGCACCTCATGTGTGCTTCGGGGAGGTCAGAAGAGGGCATTGGATCCCCTAGGACTGGAATGAATGGTTGTAAACTACCAGCTAGGTGCTGGGAACCAAACCCAGGTCCTCTACAAGAGCAGCAAATGCTTTTAACACCAGCCATCTTTCCAGCCCTTAAAATGCTATTCTTAGGGCTGGAGAGATGGCTTAGCGGTTAAAAGCACTGACTGCTCTTCCGAAGGTCCTGAGTTCAAATCCCAGCAATCGCATGGTGGCTCATAACCACCTTTAATGAGATCTGATGCCCTCTTCTGGTGTGTCTGAAGACAGATACAGTGTACTCATATACATAAAATAAATAAATCTTTTTTTTTAAAGATTTATTTTTATTTGTATGAGTACACTGTAGCTGTCTTCAAATACACCAAAGAGATCAAATCCTATTACAGATGTTTGTGAGCCACCATGTGGTTGCTGGGATTTGAACTCAGGACCTTTGGAAGTGCAGCCAGTGCTCTTAACTGCTGAGCCATCTCTCCAGCCCCATAAATCTTTTTTAAAAATTAAAAAAAAAAAATGCTATTCTAAGAAGCCAAGAAAACATCCAGATGAAAGTCTACTTCAGGTGCATTTAGAGATAGTGACAACATGCAAGAATTCTGTTGTCACCTACTGGTTTCCACCAAACATGACGGAATGTAAGAAAAATGTAGTTCTCCAGTGTATTCTCTAATGTTTAAAAGAAAAATCATTCAGCTGGGACAAGGTCCATACGGTAGAATGGCCTAACTAAGAAGACTCCCACAAATATAGTATCCTACCATGTTTTGAACTGTTAGTTTATAATTATACCGTCTTAATTTTACTCTTGGACTTTTTCCCCATCCCAAACCACACCATAAAGAGTTGCCCTCCCCCATCAAGTTTATATTCCTGAGATATTTATACAGTTGTATACTTCTGCTGTCTTTGTTCCATTTACACTCTTTCCTCATCAGTCTGCCTCTCTGGTCCTTTAAGCATTCCTGTGGGTCTCCTGTGAACTCTCTCCAGCTGGTCCCCACACTCTGGTAATGAGGTGCCTCCAACTGACTGCAGCCTTCCAGGAACAGCACAGTCAGTCAGAACAAGATGAGCTCACCCTCCTCTGTCCCATGACACAATACTTCTGAGTGGGCAATCCCCAAACCACAGAAAGCTGGTGTGCTGCTATACTAGACTACAACCCCATTCCTTGCCTGCCAGACCTGGCACTGGGGCATGCAGAAGATGCCAAAAGCCAGAGAACAGATGATAGATGTTCTTGCAATATCTCTCTTACTAGAGGAAGTAAGCAGAGAGAAAAAAATTATTTTCAAGTTAAAGATGCAGATAAGAACAAAGAACACAAAGTTCCATGAGTTTCTAAAGCTAAAACATGGGCATGTTCAAATAGTCACACATATCTTATACTTAGGACCAAAAGGTTCCTTGGTTCTCCACTGCCAGCTTCTGTCCTCTGCCAGATCCTTAAAGCTCTTGTTAACACACCTCTTCTGAACTACCCACTACCACCTATCACACATTTAAACATCAACTTGCGGGCTGGAGAGATGGCTTAGCGGTTAAGAGCACTGACTGCTCTACCAGAGGACCTGAGTTCAATTCCCAACAACCACACAGTGGCTCACAACCATCTGAGATGAGATCTGATGCCTGCTTCTGGATGTCTGAAGACAGCTACAGTGTACTTACATATAATAAATAAACAAATCTTTTAAAAAAAAACCAACTTGCTGCCCCCATCCCTGGAAAGCTACATTTTCCCTTTGGTTAGAATGATTTTCTAAAACCACAGACAGCTCAATATGTAATTTACTGACAACCAACACCTTTGGTTTCTCTGCATGACTTCCTCTTCATTATACATTTCTTGAGCATCTCGTCTGACTACCTGCTAAAAGTTCAAGTCTTGAGGCACAGGGATAAGTAAAACAGAATTTCCCTCTCTTTTTGTTTTCTTTTCCTTTCTTTTCTTCTTCCTTTTTGTGTTGGGTGTCAAGGGCAAAGCCTCACACATGCTTTACAGGGTCCTATCATAGGGCTAATCTGGATACTTACACATGGTCCTATCATACCCTCCCTGCCCTTGGTTTTTTCTAAAGTGCCTTAACCATGAACTCAAACTGACCATGAACTAAAACATGGTATGTTGTCCAAGCAAGACATAATATTTTCCTTTTTATTTTTTTAAAATAAATTATCTGGCAAGTTCATAAATACATATAATGTATTTTGGTCACCTTTACCCACTACCCTCTCTTACCCTCCCACTCCTGCTGAATCCCCACTTCATCCTAGCAAGTAAGCCCTTTCCCATGTCCATGTCTGTCTGTTGCTGTTGCCTTCTGTGACCAATTGAATTTACTTAGGGTTGCTCACATGAGAATGTGTAGGTGGTTATTCACTGTACTGTTGGCAAGTTCCCGGTGCCCATTTCCATGAAGAAAATGACTCCCCTGGGCCAACAGCCATTAACTACCGATGTTTCCTCAGGGGAGGGTGGGAAGACAGGAATTCTATGAATCATGATACATTTGATTCAATATGGAAAGTGGACAATTACATGTGCTAAGTACAGTGACAGAGAGGTGTGAAGGACAGGCAGGAGAAAGGTAACCTTGCCTTAAGAGACAGACAGTGTCTTCACAATAGAGGCAATAAGGCCAACTAACTAAGAACAAATGTGAGGGGCTTGTGGTCAAGAGCGCACACTGCTAAAAAAAAAAAAAAAAAAAAAAAAAAAAAAAAAAAAAAAAAAAAAACAAGAAAAAAGTCAGGCGGTGGTGGCGCATGCCTTTAATCCCAGCACTTGGGAGGCAGAGGCAGGCGGGCAGATTTCTGAGTTGGAGGCCAGCCTGGTCTACAGAGTGAGTTCCAGGACAGCCAGGGCTACACAGAGAAACCCTGTCTCGAAAAATCAAAAAAAGAGTGCACACTGCTATGTAGAGAGGATCTGAGTTTGGTTTCCAGCACCCAGTGAAGCGTGAAGCGGCTCATATCCTCCCAGAGCTCCAGCTCCAGAGGCTCTGATTCCCTCTTCTGGCCTCTGTGGGAACTTGGATTTTCAAAGACATCTCTCTATCAGATATACAAATAATTAATGAATAAGTAATTAATAAGCATAATTTAAAAGTAAAATGTTTTTAAAAGAATGAGTGAGTACTTGCAAAGCTAAGTGGGGAAGTCTGATATTCTAGAGACAGGTAAAAACAGCAAGGCAAAAAAGAGAGTGAAGACAAATTTCAGCATTATAAAAGAAAAGTATTTAGAAAGACCACCAGGGGCAGGGTCCCTGAGTATAGTCTCAGGAATGGAGAAGAACATGAATTTGGTCTTGGACTAGTTACTTAGCCTTTCTTGGTTGTATGTGAAGTGGAGGCATGTTGAGAAAAGAAAAAAATCCAGCTGTTGTAGAAGGGCCAGTCCTGAACTACACGGAAAGAAAGCTGAGAATGGAAATCCCAGACCCAGGTAGTCTTGTTCTAAAGGACGCTGTGCTGGACTACCAACCGTGACCGTGGCTTCCGTCAGGCAACAACCAGCTCCAGTAAATGAGGAGGTGACTACACTCCCCCCAAGGGGTTAGCTGGTTTTCTAGAGAGATCCCATGTGCAGATAATCATAGCAACCATCCAAAACATCGATGCTCTGTGGTCCTCTCTCAAGGACTACGAGAGTAACAAGAGTGTGCTACTGAGAATTGACTGTGGGCCAAGTCTTTCATCTGCATTACATCATTCATTCTTTATATCAACTACCCATCAAGCATAATAAATCTATATGATTTATTAGATTAGGAAATAGAGGCTTAGAGAGCTGAAATATATTGATAAAGTCACCTACTTGATAGCTGAGAGAGTCAGACAATTTGATTTGAGAGCCTATGATATTAACCAGGAATTCTGATGTAATAAAAGAAGCCCTCCCACCCCTGGCCAGGAGAGGAGCAGTTGGGAGACAGGTAGAATGAGAGCTCAAATTATACATTTAATTTGAAAATTTAAAGAACTATTACTTCATTTTAGATTTTAAGCAACAAGAAAATTGGTTTGTTTGGGTTTTTTT
>JADRCD010169163.1:5593-23076 GCA_019843815.1 Montemys delectorum | reverse complement strand
CTCAGAAACAACTGTCAGGACTGCTGGTAACTGACCTTCCCCAGGCTACTTTTCTGGGATCCATAAACCTTTCTAAGTTGCTCAGACCAAGGTATGCTATACCTAGACTATATGCCTAGCTTGAGATGTGTCAGCCAGATGCCAAGTTTCTGCTCAACTAGACAGGAGTAGAGCAGGGGAGGATCCCCTTACTTCTCTGTCAGACAGGAAACTGGATTCAGGTTTTGACAGGTCTTGAAGATAATCTTAGGTCCCTCCAACATGAGGGGCTGCTGACATTTAAGTAGCCTGCTGTCATCATTTATAGAGTTGAGAATAGCTTGTGAGCCACAAGGGGGCGCCCAAGAGTAAACTTTCAGACTTTGGGGATTAGAAATCCCCCAGCAACATCTAGCCAATTCCTTTCCTACCTTGTCTAATTCATCACTGATCTAGGCTTTAGGTTGTACAGCAGGGGCATGAATTGGATAATCACTCCAAAACAATGCGCTGTTTCTCTGTCCCCTTACGGTGATGTTTGAGGTGAAACAAAAACAAATGAGGGAGAAAGTCCTCTGCCTCTGTAGGTCCCTGTTCCCATCCATGCCCAGTTATTCTTGGGTCACAAAAGCTACAGGGTAAAAGGTAGGGACGACAGCAACATTAGGTCTCAGTCTTCTTTGAGACTATTGGTGGTTGTCCAAATCCTTTAAGAAAGTTGGTCCTGGAGAGATGGCTCAGCAGTTAAGGGCATGTACTGCTCTTCCAGAGGACCTGAGTTCAGTTCCCAGCAACGGCATCAGGTGGCTCACAACTACTTGTAACTCCAGCTCTTGGGGATCCAGCTCCTCTGGCCTCTGTGGGTACCTGCACTCATGTGCACAGAACTTCACATAATTAAAAATAATTTTTAAAAAATCTTTGAAAATAGTGCTGGGTGGTAGTGGCACACACCTTTGATCCCAGCACTCAAGAGGTAGAGGCAGGTGGATCTCTGAGAGTTCAAGGCCATACTGGTCTACATAGAGAGTTCCAAGACTGCCAGGGCTATGTAGTGAGACCCTGTAAAGAGAAGGAAAGGAGAAAGAGAGGGTGAGAGACAGAGACAGAGAGAGACAGGGGAAGAGAGATAATGAAGGAGGGAAGGAGAGCAAGAGGGAGGGAGGGAGGGAGAAAGAGAGAGAGGGAGAGGGAGAGGAAGAGAGTTGCTTATTTCAATTGGGACAATAATGTTGGCCTCTTGTGTTTCCTGGAGAATTCTTATTGTGAAAATCTTGAGTGTCATACGTGTCCACTTGGGAAGGTAAAGTCTCTGGATCAGGCCCCCTTAGGCCTGACGAAGTTTTCTCTGATTTTTCCTCCCGAGTAAAACCAAGTTCTGGCCAGTAGAGGAGCAAGTCAGGCTCTATTCACAAGAAGGTGTGGCGGTTGGTATGAACTGGTTTAATTTGTTTAAAGAGCTCTTTCATATTTCTAAGTGATTTGTTAATGGCCCCTTTCATTTTGGTTTAGAGAAGGGAGAAGTGAGACAGGCCCAGAGAGGGAAGATAGATGCCTAGAGAGGCCCACTGCAGGTTAGACACGCCCACGAGCAGCTGGATGAAGGGAAATTCAGTCTTACCAGAGGTAAAGTTCAGGAAGAGTCCCTAGAGCCGATGGGAGTGGGAGGGGGAGCCTTCATAAAATGTAGGACAGCATTCTTTGAGAAAACAGTCTTGCTCTTTGAAACGTGAGCATTAGAATTAAAATCATTTAAACAGGACCCCCCTTCCCAGAGAAGAGAAAGAGCAAAATTCCTAGCCTAAATTTCACATTGCTAATCTAGGTTAAGAGCTGTCCCCCATTCCAGGATGGAGCAGAAGCCCGGATATTCTCCCTCATTTCAGGCTTTAGTTTGGTTATATTGAATCAGTAAGAAGAAATTTGTAATGAGCATGCCAAAATGTTTTTTTAAAGAATTATCTATTTATTTTATTATGTGAGCACACTTCAGACACACCAGAAGATGGCATCAGATCCCATTACAGATGGTTGTGAGCCATCATGTGGTTGCTGGGAATGAACTCAGGACCTCTGGAAGAACAGTCAGTGCTCTTAACTGCTGAGACATCTCTCCAGCCAGCACCCCAAAATGTTACCATCTACTGGTCTTGGGTTGGGAGAGTTAGCTCTGTTGATGGAAGAATTAAAAGCCAGGTGGTGGCTCACCCTCTAGTGTGAACAGGAGGGAGACAGAGGCAGGTGGATCTCTGGGAGTTGGATGCTAGCCAGGGCTACCTAGTATGACTATATAAAAATTAAAATGAAAAAAAGTCAAGGTCTAGTATTTATGATGCTGTACAAAGGTGGTAAAACCTCTTCTCTTTAATTTCTTTTAAAGCAAAGAATTGATTGACCACAAAGGCAGAAAGATAATGACATCTGCATTGGAGAGAGTAACTGCTGGGTTTTAAAGGGAAGGGTTTCAAATTACCCTCCAGTTTTTATCTAGGTGAGGGTATTCTAGAGGTTAAACACGACAACTATAGTTGTTCTTTATTTTGTAGTACTAGGGATTGGATTGAACTCACATGCTAGGCAGGAGCTCTACTACTGAAGTATATCCCAAGTGCTTTAAAATTATTTTTTAAATTGAGGTAGGGTCTTGAAAATTCTCCCAGGCTGGTCCCCCCCCCCAATTTCTTTCTTTCTAAAAATTTAAAGGTCTTAATTTTATTTTTCTTTTATGTATATGGGTGTTTTGCCTGCATGCATGTCAGTGTACCATGTGTGCAGTACCTGTGGAGGTCAGAAGAGGGTATTAGTTTCCCTGGGATTGTAGTTATAGCCAGTTGTGAGCCACCAAGCAGGAGTCGGAGCTCTTATCAACTGAGTCTCTCCAGCCTTGCTCAGTTTTTTGAATAACTTGGTTGCAGCCCTTCGCCATCAGGCCCAGCTAAAGTACATTTCATATGTCCTCGGCATACTTCACCACACAATATTATAAATCTACTAACATCATGATAATACACATACAGATCTCATTTCAATATTTTATTAAGAAAATGTATTAAGCTGGTTCTGGATGTTTAGCCTTGTAATCCTATCCAGTTGGGAGGCTGAGCTAGGAAGATCACAAATTCAAGGTCTGTCTGGGCTTCAGAGTGAGTTCATTACCAGCCTGGGCAAATGAATGAGACCATATTTCAAAAATAAAAACAGCTTACATACCATGTCACATGTCTGTAGTTCCAGCATCAGAGTGGTGGAGGCAAGAGGAACAGGAGTCCAGGGTCATTCTTGGATACAAAGGGAAGTTAATGACAGCCTGGGCTACAGCATATCTATAATCCTAGTATTCCAGAAGCTGAGGCAGGAGGATTGTTAAAAGTTAGAGGTCAGGCTGACCTACACAGTAAGTACCAGGCCAGCCAGACTGCCTCAAAACATCTAAGCAGAGATGGGGTGTAGTTCAGTTGCTACAGTGGTTGCCTCACATGAATTTGATCCCCAGAACCAACGTCAAGCAAACAAGGACAAATTAAAACGTAAAAGTGCCGAGGCTGTAAATGATCTAAAAGCTTCTTCCCTACTGGCTGTCTTCATAGTGTGAGAAGGCACTGTGCAGGCTACTGAGGGAGAAAAGCCATTGATATTACCACACAGTGAATGCTGGATGCTAAAAGACTGACTTCCCAGGCTAGTTGTGCCCAGTGGTGCAACAGTGACATGACTGTTACAATGGCCGTCAACTGCTTTCTGCTTGGACCAAAGCCTCCTTCATGGGAGAGAATTCACAGTTGGTTTTGTAAACCTAGAGAAAGCCTGTAGCTCAGGTGGTCATAGGCCCCAGAGGGAAGCTACCATTGTTGTTTTGTTTAATGGAGATGCAGTCAAACAGCCTTCTAAATATCTTTCCACCCACAGAACAGTGCTGCTCTCAGCCTTGGCCCAAGAAACTTCTTTTTAAAGCAAGAAAGCAGGAAATAGTGAGTAAGTGACTGTTGAGTGGTTAGCCGTAATGGAACCTCTTAACCACCTAGGAAAATAATGCCTGCCCTCTACTGTAGCAGTCAGGCACAGCTACACTACTCTTAAAATTTCCTGAATGGTGACACACTGTCAATGACAGTAACCAACATTCCGGGACTCAAATAACTCATTATCCTAGATTTCTGCAGTGGCCCCCAAAAACTCTTTACTCACAGCTCGCCATTCTTTGGCCAATCTAGGTCAAAAAGAAATTTTATTTACATGCTAAGTGAGCTTAATTGAGGTGTGTGTGTACAGGTACCAGACACTGGCACACTCCCTGGAGCTGACATTCTAAATAGATGTGAGCTCCCTGGTGTAGGTGCTAGGAACAGGGCCCAGGTCCTCTGGAGGATCAGGAAGCTGTCCTATCCACCATAAATGGATCTGATTCTTACAGAGACCCTCAGCAGGCTTTCCCACTAGATAAAATCCTGCACTATCTTAAGTTACTAGCTCCCTTGTCTGTTTTTCCTTCTGACTGCACTTCCCTTTTCCTTTATGGCTAGTGCTTGCTAAGTGTCCAGCTTGAAGTAGGACATTGAACTTTTATCATGCTGTCGAGGTGGTATGAGTCTGTACACATGGGCAGAAGGTGAAGGTCAAGATCATCCTTAGGACAGAGAAAATCCAGGGCTAACTTAGCATAGAGGTGACCTTGTTTCAAACAAATAAAATGAAACCAGAGTCTGGAGTGATGGCTCAGAGGTTAAGAGTACTCTGTCCTCAGGCAGAGGATATATGTGTAAAGGTTAAAATCTAAATTAAAAAAAAAAAAAAACAAAGAACAACAGAACAAAATCTTACAAAAACAATTTTCAATCTTTTATGGCTTCTGGGTTTTGGAAATTCTTCAAAAAGGCATTATCCACCTGAGCATTACTGTTGTTGCAATTCTAGTTTGCTTTTGAGACAGGAACGTACTGTGGAGCCTAGGCTGGTCCTAAAGTCACAGTTGTGAGTCGGTCTCCCATGTGTTGGCACCATGGACAGGTGTGAGTGAAAACTGCTGAACAGAAACTGTCTGCAGAGATTGGCGGACTGATAAGAACTTCAGTGCTGTGAAGAGACTGTGATGATGCAGGTCCAAGATCATCACTTTATCTTGGGCTGGTCCAGCCCTCGGAAACAGCCATTTCTTGCCCACTTCTGTGTCAGAACTAACACCTTGTGACTAATAGATGGAAACCCTAGCAGACTGAGCTTCCATCGACCCAGAAGCTGAGATGTCACCATATAGCATCTTGGGACTATAGAAAGCTTCCCCAATCTCTCTGTATCTGCCTCTCTGATATACCCACAAATGAGTTTTAAACTTGCCTTGATTTGTGACTTTCTTTACTATGTAAAACTATGAACTGTTTCCACATTGGAACATGGAATTTGTGGTAACCTAAATGTGTGTTACTGAGCTACGATCACTCAAAATAGCTCCAGATTACACTGTGTTGTGGTCATTTGGGATTTTTTTGTTGTTGTTGTTGTTTTTTTGTTTTGTTTTGTTTTTTGAGACAGAGTTTCTCTGTATATCCCTGGCTGTCCTGGAACTCACTCTGTAGACCAGACTGGCCTTGAACTCAGAAATTTGCCTGCCTCTGCCTCCCAAGTGCTTGGATTAAAGGAGTGTGCCACCACCGCCCGGCTCATTTAAGATTTTTTAAGTTGTGGGTTTGAGTGTGCACCAACACATACAGCTTCTTCAGAGAAAATTCTCAATTTTTTTTTCAGATTTTGCTTTGTTTTAGCTTTTTTGAGACAGTTTCACTTTGTATCCCTGGGTGACCTGAAACTCACTACATAAGCCAGACTGGTCTTGAACCCACAGAGATCTGCCTGCCTCTGCCTATTGAATGAAAAATGAGATTAAATCTGAGTGCTACTTAGACACGGGGGGGGGGGGGATTTAATCCTAGCATTCAGGAGACAAAGGCAAGCAGATCTCTGAGAGTTCAAGACAAGCCAGGGTTACACACTAAGACCTGATTCAAAAAAACAAAACAAAACAACAGAGAATGTATGTAGTACCATACTTGGTAATTTTTTGTGGCGGTTGGGGAACTGTTATTAAAAAACCTATTTTTTAAAGATTTGTTTATTTTATTTATATGAGTACACTCTAGCTGTCTTCAGACACATCTCTGAGCCATCTCTCCAGCCCCCGCCACCCCAAAACATTTTTTAGCCATGTGGTGGTACATGCCTTTAATCCCAGTACTCAGAGGCAGGTGGAGCTCTGTGATTTCCAGTCCAGTTTGATCTACAGAGTTAGTTTCAGGACAGCCAGAACTATACAGAGAAACCCTGTCTCAATTGTACTGTCCTGAATAATGATAGGACAGAAACCACCCCTCCCCCAACACACACAAATACACACAAGAAAGAAGTAGGAACTACTTTTCCTTGATGACCCAAAACCAAGCACAAGTGGCTTTCCATCTTATCTCCCCTGTGAACTTTGCTCTTGAGTTTCAGATAGTCTCTAAGAGCCCTTGCTTTGTCAGGATTGTTCACAAGGGGCCCCCAATATCAAAATATGGATGGCACTAGCCTTGAACTTCCTTTGTGCTGTAGCTAAGAACCTCCAAGAGAACATTTGTTTAACTTGAATTATTGTTATAAGATTTATTTTAATTTACCTATAGGTGCATTTGTCTGTGTGAGTGTGTGCAGGTGCCCACATAGGCCAGAAGACGGTGCTGGACCCCAGGGGTTGAAGTTACAGGTGGTTGTCACCATGTGACTGCTGAGCTCAGGTCCACTGAAGTAGAAGCAAGGAGAATGGAGCTTGCTTGTTCTGGTGCCCTGGGCTCTCCCACTGTTTTCTCTGAAGACCTTCCCGTTTTCTATAGCTGCTCTCAGACCTCCATTGCTGGTCCTTACTTTCACTTTCATTTTTCTCCTGCTCACTCCTTCCAGCAGCTGTTGTAAACATCTAGACCTGAGTGCTGGGAATGGAACTCAGGTCCTTTGCAAGAGCAAGAAGTGCTCCATAGGCTCTGAGCCATCTCTCCAGCCCCAGTGTCCTAGCATTTTATAATGTGGATTTACACACAGTGTCACAGAAGTACATGCAAGGAGAACCATCAGATGCTTTCCCTCCTACAAAAATAAATTAGAAAAAAAAAAAAAAAAAAAGCCTAGCTCGGACAGGGCTCTTGTTTTCAAGCAGCAGGTGTAACTGGTTGAAGAGTTAAAAACTGTTTTATAATTATGAAGATAATTCTTGGAAGGACAGGAGAGCAGGTTCAGTGCTGACCCCCATAAATAAAGCCATAAACCACATTCTGAAATAGCCTGATGAGTGAGATGTCCAGAACATTGTCCTGGGCCCAAGAGCTGCATGCCATCATTAGCATAGACCCTGGGAACTTGGCTGCAACTCTTAACGGTGCCAGTCCTGGTTACTGTGCAGGAGGTACTCACATAAGCCCTGTGGCACCTTTACCAAAAAAGTGGAAGCCCTGCATGGAGCCTCCTTCCTCTGGGTTCTACTGTTTCAGAGAAAGAGTCTGCGTGCAGCTGAGCAGTGGAAGTGTTCATAGCCAAGGGTGCTAGTAATGCACGCCTTTAATCCCAGCACTCTGGAGGCAGAAGCAGGTGGATCTTCATGAGTTCAGGAGCAGCCTGATCTACAGGGTAAAACATTTGAAGTGTTCAGAAAGAGCTGGCCAGCAAAGAAAAAAAAAAACCATGGTTTATATCCTCTATACTGTCAATAAGAGTTGGCTAATAAGCTTTTTTAAAAAATTATTTTTACTTTGCCATCCCACAATCACATCTTTGACCCATAATTGTTTCTGTCTGAAAGAATTACAGGGATGGAAATGGAGAGGAGCCTGAGGAAAAGAAGGTCCAGAGACAGGCCCAAAGTGGGATCCAGCTCAAGAGGAGGTCCCAAGGCCTGACACTGTTACTGAGTCTATGGAGTGCTCACAAAAAGGGGCCTATCATGACTGCCCTCTGAAAGACCCAACAAGTAGCTGAAAGAGTCAGATGCAGATATTTGCATCCAACCAATGGACAGAAGCTGCTGACCCCTGATGTTGAATTAGGGAAGGCTGAAAGAAGCTGAGGAGAAGGGCGACCCTGTAGGAGGACCAGCAGTCTCAATTAATCTGGACCCCTGAGATCTCTCAAACACTGAACCACCAAACAGACAGCATACACCAGCTGACATGAGGCCCCCAACACACATACAGTAGAGGACTTCCAGGTCTGTGTTCATTCAGAGATGATGAACCTAACCGTCAAGAGACTGGAGGCCCCAGGAAGTTTACAGGTCAGGTGGGGCAGGGTGCTGGGGATGGGGGAAGGAGGGAGGCATCCACGTGGAGATGAGGTGGGAAGGAGGTGTGGAATGTGGAGCAGTCAGAGGGTGGATGGAGGAGAAATGGAATATGGAATGTAAAAAATAAATTAATTTATAAAATTTTAAAAATATATTTTTATTTGTGAGTTTTTATTTGTTCTTTTTCTTTTTGTTTTGTTTTGTTTTATTATATTTTGTTTTGTTTGAGATAGGGCTTCTCTGTGTAGCCCTGGCTGTCCTACAACTCACTCTGTACAGCAAGCTGGCTTTGAACTCAGAGAGAAGTGCTTCCCAAGTACTGGCATTAAAGATAATATGTATCAGTTATGCATATCCCATGTATGCAGGAGCCCGCAGAGGCCAGAAGAGGGTTCCAGTTCTCCTTGGTCCAGATGGTTGGGAATCATCCAACGTGGGCGTTGGGAACAAAATCCAAGTCCTCTGGAACAGTGAGAGCTCTTAGTCTCCAGCCCTGGCTTATGAGCTGAGCCACATTCATTCAGTAGAGCACTATTTATCCCAGGCCAGGGACACAGGAGACCTTTCAGCTGGAAAGAACAATTGCCATGAAGCCAGATAACCTGAGTTCAATTCCAAGAATCTGTTTGATGGAAGGAGAGAACCAATTTTCACAAGTTGTCCTCTGATCTCTGGCATGTGTACCCACATACATATGCAAACACACTACATGGATAAATATATTTTTAAAGGAATTCTATGCATCACTCTCATATACTCATCTCTGCTCACTTAACTCCTCAGAAAATGGAATTCTAGGGCTAAGAATATAACTCACTTTTTTAGTACATATCAGGCCCAGATTTCATCTCCAGAAGTTAAAAACAAAACAAACCAAAACAAAAGTAACAACAATAACAACAACAAGCCATTTAAAAGGAGCTGTGTATATGTACATGCCTTTCCAAGGCCTACAGAACTCTGGAGGCATACACACAAAAAAGTTAACCTGAGAGGGGAGGGGGGAAGGGAAACTGAGAGAAGAGTAGACGAACAACTGATAACCTGTGGCTGCTTCAGAGAAGAAAGAAGGAAAAGCAGTGGAGTTGTTGATTGAATTCTACACCCGCACACATTAACTACAACAAACATGTTAAAGTAGAAACACTCGACAAACATCAAAACTGTTTTATGAAACTCTCTACACTGTGATCAAAAATGACAACACAGACACCATAAAAGGTAATGCTACCTCAGAGTCACTGACCCCAGCTTCTAGGCTAAAGGTCCCTCTTTGCACACCCACAATTGTTAAATAGAGTCCACTTGTCCCTTAACGTTGGCCTGCCTGCCTAGCACTTCCTGGAACAGTCAGTTCAGTGCTCTAAAGCCGTCGATGATCTTGAAGATGCAGAGAAAGGCTAACAAAAATAGCTAACCCATCTGAGGAAGCAAATCTCTCTCTCTCACGCCCTCACAGTCTGGAGAGTTGCTGTCATTCCTAAAGTGTGCGGAGTTGAGAAAGACCCACACAACCGCCACACAACAGCCACAGGCCTGAAGACCTCACAGTGAAAGTGCCCTGCATGTGGCTAGGGGAAAGTTCTTTAGCTGAGTTCAGAGCCTACTCACCACAGACATTGAACACCTGCTGACCCAGTTCCAGGTTCCAGTCAGCCACATCGCTTAGCATGTTGCCAGCAATCATGGACAGACCAGGCAAAGGAAAGTGGTTCCTGCAGTGAGGACATCCATTATGTCACAGATCAAAGTGTCTAGGGGCGAGAACCTCAGAACTGCTGAACTCAGACAGACAGACAGACAGACAGACAGACAGACAGACAGACTGAGACTCCTGGCTTACTCTCTCTGACTTTATCTGGATTTTCCCCCCTAGTGACAAGATGACCCCTGCAGTGCCTAGGACCATGAGGTCACTGAAGGCAGGAAGCCTCCATGCTTCCCACAATGCACTTGTCCTCCTCCATTCTCACTGTAATCTGGAGAAAAGTCTTCCCCAGAGGCCCCCCAGTGGATCTGCTAGCTAGATTTGTGTTACATGTCCACACCTCAGATCCATCCCTGACGAGGGGTGGAGGACTCTCATATTTGACCAACTCATAGTTCATTCTTAGTGTCTGAGGAAGAGGGTTCCCTCCTCTCTCCTCCCCTCCTGTCCCTTTCCCCCCTCCCTTCTCCTCCCTTACCCTTCCAGTTCCTTTCTCCTCCCCCCCACTTCTCTCCTTCTGTCTGACAGGTTTTTTCTAGGTATCCGAGGCTGATGTTGAAATTTTGATCATCCTGTCTCTGCCCCCTGAGTGCTAGGATTACAGGTGTGCACCATCATGACCAGCTCGCCTATTCCTTCTTTACCTGAAATTGAGTTTCAACTGGATACTCTGCATGTTTTTCCCTCCTTGCTGTATTGGGAATCAAACTCTAGGTGTACTGGCTGATTTTGTGTGTCAACTTGACACAGGCTGGAGTTATCACAGGAGGGAGCTTCAATTTGGGGAAGTGCCTCCATGAGATCCAGCTGTGGGGCATTTTCTCAATTAGTGATCAAGGGGGTAGGGCCCCTTGTGGGTGGTGCCATCCCTGGACTGGAAGTCTTGGATTTTATAAGAGAGCAGGCTGAGCAAGCCAGGAAAAGCAAGCCAGCAAGAAACATCCCTCCATGGTCTCTGCATCAGCTCCTGTTTCCAGACCTGCTTGAGTTCCAGTCCTGACTTCCTCTGGTGATCAACAGCCATGTGGAAGTGTAAGCTGAAGAAACCCTTTTCTCCCCAACTTGCTTCTTGGTCATGATGTTTGTGCAGGAATAGAAACCCTGACTAAGACAAATTGGTACCAGGAATGGGGTATTCCTGTGACAACCTGACCATGTTTTGGGGAAGACTGTGGAAGGACTTTGGAACTTTGAGCTAGAAGAGCCACTGATTGTTAAGAACTCTGTGGGTTGTTCTGTAGGAGCTTGGAAGATCATGTTGAGAACAGTGCAGAGATGGAGGCCTGGCTTGTAAAATTTCAGAGGGAAGATTAAAGACTCTTATCAGGGCCCTGTTGTTTTGATTGTGAAGATTCTGTGGTTCTGGTTAGCTGGGGCTGAAGTATCAGCTATGATTAACAAGATACCAGAACTACTAAAGTGAAAACTTTGCATTACTGGGACTATTGATGCTGGTTAGCTGGAGCTAAGAAATTAGTGGTGATTAAGAAGAGACCAGCATCATTCAGGTGACATCTTCTGGGAAGTGTTTTCTGAGAGCACAAAGAGGCTGAGATAGCCAAGGTTGTACCTTGTGCTGCAGCAGGATTTGGTAATGTATAAGAGTCACCCAGGTGGGACTGGTTTTGACAGCATGAAGGGGTCATGAAGAGCAGCTGAGGCTCGGCACAGTGAGAGGCCATGGAAGGCCATAAGTGAAGGTGCAGCCTCAGTTTGCAATTGATGGCCCAGGACCGAAGGTGTCATGCAAAGGAGTTGAGGCTTGGCACCATGAAGACAGTCTATGAGAGACTATTGATAAAGTCTAGTTACATCAGTGTTTTGGGAATGCCAGTACCATGCAATGACCACCAAGGACAGCAGCTTCAGTGGAGTACAGGCATCTGGAGCCCAGAAGACAAGATGTGTGCTACAAAGGCAGAGCTGGAGAAGTGACCAAAGCCCTTAGAGGAGCCTGGAAGATCGTGAGTTGGATCCCAGACATTGGTTTTGCTTTTGATTGTAACTGTGCCCTGATATTTTTCCCTCTTGAAGGAAGAATGTATTTTAGTGGAGCCCACAGTTAAAAGATTTTGAATTTTTAAAGATATTGGACATTTTAAATTGATTGAACTTTCAATATGTAAAGACTGTGGGACTTTAGATCTTGGGAGATAAATAAGAAAGTAAGGGTTGAGACTTAATAGTGAAGTGTTTGTGTGTCAAGTTGACAAGTGGTCAATTGTACTGGCTGGTTTTATGTGTCAATTTGACACAGGCTGGAGTTATCACAGGAGGGAGCTTCAATTGGGGAAGTGCCTCCATGAGATTCAACTGTGAGGCATTTTCTCAATTAGTGATGAAGGGGGTAGGGCCCCTTGTGGGTAGTGCCATCCCTGGGCTGGAAGTCTTGGGTTCTATAAGAGAGCAGGCTGAACAAGCCAGGAGAAGCAAGCCAGCAAGAAACATCCCTCCATGCCCTCTGCATCAGCTCCTGCATCAGCTTCCAGACCTGCTTGAGTTCCAGTCCTGACTTCCTCTGGTGATCAACAGCCATGTGGAAGTGTAGCTGAATAAACCTTTTCCTCCCCAACTTGCTTCTTGGTCATGATGTTTGTGCAGGAATAGAAACCCTAAATAAGATACTAGGCTTTGTTCATGCTAGGCAAGCCCTCCACAACTGAGCTATACTCCCACCCCTGTATCCTATATTTTAATTGCTAATTGTGGCAACCCCACTGGAAGACATGCCCAGCCTTTCTAAGAATGTCGTCGGCGCACACCTGACAAGCAGAGTTCTGCTGGCCAGAAGGTTGTAGAGCCAAACAGCAATCAATATGGTCATCCCATTGCCTCACAAGGCTGCATAAGTCATCACTCAGGAAAGCTTTGGTTGGGATGGCTGGATGACTTGGTAGGTCACAGCACTATCCACCAGGACTGACAACCTGTGTTTGATGCCCAGGATCCACAGGTGGAAAAAGAGAATGGAGTCCTCCAAGTTGTCCTCTGACCTCCACACATATGTTATGGCATGTGCACATGAACTCAAATACACACATGTACACACAGAGTGAATGAATAAATGTAATTTTAAAAAGGGAAAGCTATGGCCTTCAGAGCCCAGACTTTTCATAAATGTTGAAGTAAAGGGGTGAGGAGGGAATGGGAGCCTGAGATTTATAGACTACTAGGTATTGAGATATCCAGAGATCCAAAAATCACAAACTCTGTAGTTCATGCTAGCCTGGAACTCAGTATGTAGATAAGTTTGGCCTCAAACTCTCAGCAGACTCCTCCTACCTCAGTCTCCCAAGAGCTGGGATCCCACACTAGAGCTGTGACATTTAGTCAAGATCACAGTTTTCTATCACAGGATAAACCCCAAATTCTCAGGGCCAGCTGATGACAAAGTAAGGTGACAAAGCTTTTAAAAATGAGCTGTGTCAGGGCACAGTACATTGCAGCTGTCACTTGTGTGGTCTAAAGCTTTAAAAAGCATCACTCACTGTCCCTTGGCTTTGGAACAGCTGCAGAGAGTGGGATACATGCCACCTCTAGAGACTCTGTGAACGTCCCTGTAGAAGACTTAATTGAATATTCTGGCCTCTTCCAAGCCCACTCAGGATAGATCAATGTGCCAAAGAAATAATGAGAGGAGTGGGGATTTTCTGTGGGAGCTGGTGCTGCTTGAAGACTACTTTTATGCTTTTCTCTGTGGAAATAATTATATCTCTGGGTTCTGATTATAGACTGTGAATACTGAATACTTGTTGCCACTCATGGACAGACGCAAACCCACAGCTCCTTTGCCCAACCACTATCTTTCCAATGGTACTGACTAGTCCACATGGGCACAGTCCTGGGAGAAGCATGGGAAAACCATTTGTTTGTCAGATCCCATGAACTCTGGCCCACTGCCCAATCAGTGCTGGGAATTCTGGCTGCCAGATGGGAAACCACGTGACAACTCTACTTTAAAAAAGAAAAAGAAAAAAAAAGAAAAACAAAAAACAAAAAACATGTCACCCTGGGGACAGAAAAACATCTAATGGTAAACACCTTTATTTTCTGAGACAAGCCCAATAACCTGGGTCCATAGATAATCCTTTCCTTTCTTTCTTTCCTCTTTCCTTTCTTTTAAAAGGATTTATTTACTTTTTTAAGTACACTATAGCTGTCTTCAGACACACCTGAAAGGGGCCTTGGATCTCATTACAGATGGTTGTAAGCCACCATGTGGTTGCTGGGAATTGAACTCAGGACCTCTAGAAGAGCAGTCAGTGCTCTTAACCACTGAGCCATCTCTCCAGCCCCATCCCTTCTATTTATTTATGAGAAATAACATCTGTCTTCTAAGCTGGATTTAGGATGTAGACTAAAGAAGAGCTGAGTGAGAAAAATGAGGGGGTCCATACCTGCTGACCCAGGATGCAGAGATAGAGGCCTAAAGAAGAGGAACTCAAGGCCATCCAGGGCTGCATGAGACTATTTCAAAACAAAACAAAAAGAGAATTTGAGCAGCACAAAGTGGACTCAGTGGGTTATTGCATGATCGCATTGTGAATCCTGAGATTATGTTATTTACTGAAAAGGGCTGCTTCTAGTTGTGGTGTGGTCAGCCTTAGAACACACCTCTAATTCCTCTGGCTGGAATACAGACACACCATTAATCCAAACAATGAAGATAAAGTTAGTTTGCAGAAGGAGACACCCATGTTTGAAAGTGATGTCTAATTGAGTGACAGATAAAGTGATGAATCAGAGAAAGATTTGACAGAACAGGATATGCCCAAGTCTCATGAGAACAGAGAAGAAAGGGAAACTATTCGGGAGAGTGCAGAGAGAGAAAGAGATGGAGACTGTTTAACTGGACAGTTATAGAGAGACAGGTTGCAGAGAGAAAACAAGCTAGACACAGGTGAAGACAGGACCAGGCAGAGAATGAGGAGGAGCCAGAAGATTAGAACAGATTGCCAGAGTTAGTTTGAGGCCAAGCACAGCAAAAGGTCAGAGGCCAAGAGCGAAGCCATCAGTCCTCTTGGAGAGGAGTTCGAGCCAGAACAGCTGAGTGGAACCAGCCAGCTAGAGATCAGAAAGAATAAGAAAGGGTGAGATTATTCATCAGTAAGTCTCAGAGGCTAAGGCCTAGATAAGATTGTACAGAGTGTAGAAGCTTCCAGGACTAGGCCTAGGTTAGCAGATAGAGGCAGTAAGCCTGAGATGACAATTGCATCAGGTGAATAAATGTTACATTTACAGTGGGTTAGTTAAACAAACAAACCCACAAGGATGAGAGGGGTGAGGTAAGAGGTGGATCAGGAAGGAGTGAGGGGGAAGGGGTAAATATGACCAAGATACCTTGTGCATGAAATTATCAAAGAACTAATAACAGTGGTATGGTTTTTTAAAACCAGAAGTGTCACATGTTCTGATAGAATTAAACATACATTGTGGTGGTTTGAATAGCTACACCCTCCCATAGATTCATATGTTTGAATACTTGACAAAAAGAAGTGACACTATTAGGAGGCTTGGCCTTAATGGAGAAAGTGTGTCACTGTGGAGGTGGGCTTTGAGGTCTTATATCTGCTCAAACTACACCCAGTGTGGAACCCAGTCTCCTGGCTGCCTTCAGATCAAGATGTAGAACTCTCAGCTCCTTCTCCAGCACCAACTGTCCTGCTTCCGACCACAATGATAATGGACTAAACCTCTGATACTGTAAGCCAGCCCCAAATAAATGTCATTTATAAGAGTTGTCTTGGGCAAGATTTCTCTTCACAGCAATAAAACCCTAACTAAGTCATACATATTATGAGATATCCACCTGGGAAGACTACTCAGACACGGGTTTAAGCCAATAGAAAGTCTTTATTAGCCAGTTGTCGACTACATTGGGTGTTCAGGGTCCCAGTGCAGCATTGAGCATTTCTCAGGGTGAGCTTTTAAGCACAGAAGCCATATTCTGGGTTAACGTACTTCAGTTAACAAAACTAGTTGACCAGAAGCAGATTTATAGAATGTAAAGATCACGGTTAGTACATTCAGAGATTTTTCCGAGAACTATGGACTTTGGTAGGTTAGGTCTTTGTTTTGGCAGGAGTTATTGTCTACATGCTGAGTTTTACAGCCTGAGTGGCTCTTCCATCATGGAGTCAGTTGTGCTAAGGTTCCCTGATATACCACTGTTTTGCACTTCTTATTAACTAAATATATCCCAGATGTGCGTCTATATTAATCTCATCATCATATGTAATACCTGTTTTCCCATAGAGCATTTTGTTGAACTTAAGATTTCTTAAAAGTTTTTTTTAAAAAATTGTGTGTATGTGTGTGCCTTTGTGTGTCCCACACATACACAGGTACCTTCAGAGGTGAGAAGAGAGTGGTGGATCCCCTGGGACTGGAGTTACAGTCAGTTGTGAGCAGCCTGGTGTGGATGCTGCGTACCAAACCTGTGTTGTCTACAGGTGCAGTAAGCTCTGATATGACAGCATAAGCATTTTAGTGTATGTTAAGTGGGTGGTATTGATGCTTTCATCAGTTTGCCCTTTTCTTAGGGATAAGCTGGCCCATCTCTATGGACTGTCTAGTGGCCTTTTGTACTCTGTCTTAGTTTTCTATTGCTGGAATAAAACACCATAACCAAAAGCAACTTGTCAGGAGAGAGTTTTCTTCAACTTACAGTTTGCAGGTTCCATGGAGAAGTCAGAGGAACAGAGACAGTGGGTGAGTGTGGCTTACTGACTTCTTCTCCCTGGTTTCTCTCTGTGTGTCTCACTCTGTGTGTCTCTCTGTGTCTCTGTCTCCATGTCTCTGTCTCTGTGTCTCTCTCTATCTCGTTCTGTTTGATACTGGGTTTATCTGTGTAGCTCTGACTATCCAGGAACTCCCTCTGTAGATCAGGCTAGCCTCGAACTCAGAGATCCACCTGCCTCTGCCTCTAGAATAATAGGATTAAAGGCATGGACCACCACCTCCCAGCTTCAGTCTGCTTTCTTATACAACCCCAGGCTACCTAATCAGGGATGGGACACCCCCACCAAGAGGACTGGACCCTTCCACAGTAAACATCAATCATAGGATACCCACAGGCTTGCTTGCTGGCCAAGCTGATGGGGGCAGTTCCTCAGCTGTGGTACTCTCTTCTCACATGGTAACAAGTTGACCAAAAACCCAGCCCTAACAAACATATACCCCTCCCTGGCATCTGTCTGTCTGTAATCATTATTTTTGTATTGGTTCATTTGTATTAGATCATTGGCCTTTCTCTTACTGGTTTCTAGAAGCTACGTTAATATTAGGGAAGTTATCACTGCGTCCACGACGGATCCACAGATACTGTGGCGCAGCTGTCAGCTGTTTCTTACCTTTGGTTATAGAAATGTTCATCATTTGCTCCAGTCACTTCCTTTTGTCTGACAGGCTCTCAGTATGTAAGCGTGGCTGGCCAGGAACCCACTATGTAGGCCAGGTTGAACTTGAACCTACAGTGTCCTTCTGCCTCAGCCTCCT
>JADRCD010169161.1:16402-36639 GCA_019843815.1 Montemys delectorum | reverse complement strand
CTTTTTTCTTTCTGAGCTCCTAATCTCTTATCTTGCTCTGTTTCTGACATACTGTCTTGTAGATCAAGACCAAACATGCCTCTCAGAGCTTACTTTTGTCCTGCAGTTCTGGACCCTCCCCGAAAAACGGGGGTCTCCTCAGTGATGCCGGTGATGGTGAAGTCCCAGGTTTCCGGCACCAAGTGTGGTCCGCACTATTTTCCCGCCGGCAGGAATACACGGACACACACACAGGATCCTTCTGCAGCAAACCTTTATTACCATGTGGCGAGGAGAGAGCGAGCCCTGGAAATGCACTGCTTATATACACCCTGGAGCGGCGTGTTCATCTCTGATTGGCTGTTTGCTCATTACCTCATGAGATGCCTCGGGGTAGGCTGTGACTTGGCACTTTTGGCCCTAGCACATGCGCAGATGGGCTGAGACTTAGCGTGCTCTGGCCCTAGGCACATGCGCAGACTACGTGTTAAGGGGAGAAGAAACCGAATGCCGGCGCCATCTTGTAATGGAGGCTGCCGGCTTGGATGTGGCTCACTACATCTGGGGATATCTCTGGGGCCTACAAAATGTTGTGGGGACTCCCACCAGAAAAGAGTACTTGGACACAGGTTATGAGCCTATTGGAAGTCTTAGTCGGCTGGTGACTGTAGCTCAGTAATTGGGACCCAAGTAGTCCTGAGCCTTTCTCAGGGTACACATTTAAGCAAGAAGACTACACCCTGGCACACAATCTCTTCAAGCTTCGTGATTTTTTTGTTTCTGTTACAGCTAGACACCTGCAACTATCACCACCCCACCCAGCCTGTGATGATCCCTCTGCCCATTGGCAGGTCCCATTCTCCCCAGCTGTGCTCCAGCCTCTGCTCTCTACAGATTGTCCTATGCCAGACACCTCCCACTGAGGGATTCAGAGCACGTGGCCCCATCTCTGAGCGGCCTCTCCACGGCTCCGTGCTCTGATCATCTAGTGGCACGTGTGTGCTCTCTGCTCGCTTGTCCCACCCTGTGTCTCACAGTGACCTGGAGAGCCCCCAAGTACCCCATCTAGACAAGAGCCACTTCTTTCCTGAGGTAAACAAGGCCACTGCCTTGTCTCTGTCCCTTTGTTCCACTCACCCCAGGGCACACCAGCCAAGTTGTAACCCCCAGCTATTGTCTTTTTTTTTCTGTGCTTCTCACTGGCCATGAACACAGTAGGTGCCAGGGTATGGTCAACTTCAACCAATGTGTGGCAGAGGTCAGAGTGTGAGTTTGTGTGTGTGTGTGTGTGTGTGTGTGTGTGTGTGTGTGTGTGTGTGTGAAAATGCTGACATAAACAACTTAAAGGCAAAAGGGGAGATTTTCATTTACAGTTTAAAGAGTTGGTCCGAGGTGCCTTGGTTGCAGGTGCCTTGGTCCCAGGTGCTTGGGTAGAAACTTTGTAACAGAATCTTGTCGTAGAAGAGGGTTGCTTAACTTCATCGGAGGTAGGAAATAAGAGGAATAGGAAGTGGTTAGGGACAAGACACTATCCAGGAGCCCTCCTCTAGAGACCTATCCCCCCAACTAAACTCCACCTCAGGAAGCTTCTAGAACCCCTCAAACAGTGGCACTATCTGGACACCAAGCTCCCCATACCTGAGGACCAAGCTCCAAAGTGTAACTAGCAGACCGTATATAAACACCCTGTCCCCTCACTTCTATGGGAGACCACAGATGTGTGCTTTATGCTGAGTGCTGGATCGCCCTCTGTACCCCGTGGTGCCTGATCTGCTGTTAATGACACATGAACTAGGCACATGACCAAGGACAGTAAGCCTGGCAAGTCCACTCAGGTTCAGACCTTTACTCTACCTACTTATTAAAGGATGCAGATGACCGACAAAGCCAGTAGTTCCTAGCCAGGAGCCATGGCTGCACATTAATTGTGGAAGGAACTGGAGCACTTTACTTTTGAATAATCCCAAACAAAGTTGAGGGACTCTTACAGTGAGCGTCCATCACACCTCCTTCCTAGAATCTTCTCTTCACATTTTATAGTTCATTAAAATCTGCCTACCCTTTTCCCTTTCCATCAGTCATCCCGTATTTTTGCTGATAACAATTTATAAGCGGCGGGATGCTTCTCTTTTCATGTTTTGTTAACAGGGTGAGAAGATGCCTCAATGGTTAGGCGCGCCAGCTGCTCTTGGCTCAGTGGTTAGGCGCGCCAGCTGCTCTTGCAGAAGACCCGTGGCTTAGTTAAGGTTTCTGCTTCGGTGAAGAGACAGCGTGACCAGAGCAACTCTTAATTTCTCCTTCTTTTTTAATCTCTTGCAATTTTTTTAAGTTTATTTTTTAATTAATGTGTGAGTGCTCTGCTGTGTGTATGCCTGCTATGCCTGCACACCAGAAGAGAGAGGGCATCCGATTCCTTCAGAGACAGTCATGAGTCACCATGTCGGTACTGGGAACTGAACTCAGAACCTCTGGGAGAGCAGCCAGCGCTTTTAACGGCTGAGCCATCTCTCCAATCACAACCATGGCAACTCTTACAAGGAAATATTTAATTGGTGCTGGCTCACAGTACTGAGGGTTAGTCATTATTGTCATGGTGGCATGCAGGCTTATATGGTGCTGGGTTGGAACATGAGAGTCCTGCACATGGCAGGAAAACAGAGTGGCATTGGAACGGGCTTGAGTATTTGAAACCGCAAAGATCACCCCCAGTGACACACTTCTTCCAACACAGCTACACCTCCTAATAGTACCACTCCCTAAGGGCCTGTCGAAGCCATTTACATTCAAACCACCACAACCTAGGTTTGGATCCCAGCATCTCACATGGTGGGGTCAGTGCTGAACATCACATCTTAAAAGCCTATAGTAAGCACACATCCAAGTAGTGAGCTACTGCACCCCAACTCTAGGCTATTCTTGCTCTTAGTATGTGTGTGTGTGTGTGTGTGTGTGTGTGTGTGTGTGTTTTCAGGTGCACTTGCTTGGGATACGCACCTGAAGGCTAGGCGCTGACTGCCCTCTATAGCTCTCCACTGTATTTTCTGACACAGGGTCTCTTACTGAACCCAGAGCTCACTATTTCAGCTACAATGGCCAGCAGGTGAAGCCTGCTGGGAAGATCAGAATATTCCCAGTGCTGGCTTCGACACCACGGCACTCATTACACATGGCTTTTATGTGGGTGTTGGAGATGCAGACTCAGGTCTTTGTGCTTGGGCAGCAAGCACGTTACCCACAGACCCACTGCCCCAGCTTATTCCTTCTGTATCTGCACACTGCCTACTGTCCTACAGAACTTAGAAATTACAAGTAGCTCCAGCTAGAAGATATTTTGGTTTAAAACAACTTCAGTACCAAATGCTCAAGCGATCATTGGGGAAAATGGTTGGAAATATTTAGTTCAACAAGTAAACAGGATAGCAGGCTTGAAGGTTATTCCACAAATTGATCACAGCACATTCTAAGAGTGATCTGAATTGTGAGAGGACATTTCTGTATCTGTAGTGGAGTGAAATGCGTTGAGAGAGAGGGGGAAGAACCACACTTTGCACAGCTCCTCGGGTGCCCTCTTCTGATCGGATGTGGTACTGCATCCCAGGCTGCCGTGGATGCAGTACCACTTTGGGTTTTGTTTGTAAGGGTCCTCCTCCCCAAAGGCCACATTTCTGTTAAAGATCCTGCAAGCAGGCTAAGGGCTGGTCAGAACGTCATGACCGTGACGAGCTGAGATGTTGCTACGTTATCTTGGGCTGATTTTGGTCCCTTTAGCTGCCACTCATTGCAGATCCGTCTGACATAACATCCTTGTGACTTTGCAGTGAAGCTTTTGGGATGTACGAGCAGACCACAAGCCTACATTGTCCCAAAGGTTGAGAATGTCATGGCAGAGCATGCCACTCTCCCTTCGGCATGGTGAGGCCCACAGCAGACATGCCCCGTTTTGTTCTTCTATGCCATGTATGTACAGGTATTTGAGGCAACCTGAATCCACCCTCACAGGCCTCAGTCACTCATGTTTGCCTCCAGAAGTAGCTATCTCTTATTCCCTTTGAGGCGAGAGCTGTATTGTGTGTGGACAGAGCTCTGGTAAAGCCAATGAGACCTTTTCTTGGGATAATGTTTGTAAATGCCTAAAGTAAAACAAAGAGTAGATGAATTATTGTATTGAAATACAGAGCCGGGAGGTGGTGGCACACGCCTTTAATCCCAGCACTTGGGAGGCAGAGGCAGGTGGATTTCTGAGT
This sequence comes from Montemys delectorum, assembly GCA_019843815.1. Taxonomy (NCBI): domain Eukaryota; kingdom Metazoa; phylum Chordata; class Mammalia; order Rodentia; family Muridae; genus Montemys; species Montemys delectorum. The sequence goes on along the minus strand of JADRCD010169161.1, from coordinate 32,416 downwards.
TCGAGGCCAGCCTGGTCTACAGAGTGAGTTCTAGGACAGCCAAGGCTACACAGAGAAACCCTGTCTCAAAAAAAAAAAAAAAAAAAGAAAGAAAGAAATACAGAGACACCAGCACTAGAGTGTGGGGTAAACACATTTGTGATTTAATACCTTGTTAAACAATTAGTAAATTACAATTTCAACGTTACGAGACATTAAACATAAACAAGGAGAGATATTCAGACCTCTATAGCAATGGTAATCTGCATGTAAACACCTGTGGGTTTTGCCAGCGGAAAAGCGGTAGATGATGTGCTGAGGAAGTTCTAACAGCTGCCAATAACAATATGCCACAAACAGGGCGGTTTAAAGTGAGACTTTATCTCCTGCTGTCCTGGGAGATGAAGTTCTAAACTCAAGGTGTAGTCAGGGCCGTGCTCCCTCCGGGGCCCCTGGGGATGATACTTCCTGTTTCATCCAGCTTCTGCAGAGCCTGGGGTTTCCGTGGCTCATGGCTAGACTACCCCATCTTTGCTTCTGCCTTCATGGAATTGTCTATACAGCTTTCATCATGACATGGGACATCCTGAACTGTACCCAGGGAACAGCTATTTGAAGGCAATAAGCATTCATTGTGGTCACTGTCTTTCTGTGAGCAGAGAGAATGCCCTTGCTGCTAAGCAGGATCCAGACAACACTGTCAGGGATGGATGCTTTGTGCGATGAACCCCAGGCTTCTAGCATTCCAGAGGTCAAGGCAAAGCAGGGGGCATGTAGATGGGAAGAGCCAGGCATCTTGTACTGAGGCTTGTGGACCTTGGTTTGGGTCTAGGATGTTGGGAGAAGGAGAACCATCAAGACAAATATCAGATGGGAACAGAATAAGATTAAATAAAACCCCAGAAAGATGTTTGATACATACATAGCTTAAAAGTTGCACTATTTTATCAAGTTCACACACACACACACACACACACACACACACACACACACACACAGAGTCACCTTCGCTGTTGCAACACAAACTAAGGTCGTCTGAAGAAAAGAGAACCTCTGTGAGGAAATGCCTCCCCAAGACTGGCCTGTAGGCAACCCTGGGCATTGTCTTGATTAGTGAGTGGTGTCGGAGGGCCCAGCCCACAGTGGGCAGTGCTACCCTTGGCAGGCAGTCCAGAGATGTCTAGGAAAGCAGGCTGAGACCGTCATGAGGACAGAGCCAGAGAGCAGCGTTTCTTCAGCGCGTGCTTCTAGGTTCCTGCCTGCTTGGGGACTATAAAGTGTAAGATGAAATAAACCTTTTCCTCTCCAAGTTGGGCTGGGTCACAGTTTTTATCACAACAACCTTGCAAGAGGTACAAGCCACTGTGCTTTACTTATTACTTCGGTATTTCAGATCTGAATTTCAATTTTGGATGGCAAGTGCCTTAGTCACTGAGCCATCTCCCCAGCCTGATGAGTTTTTTTAAAAAAGATTTACTTTTTAGTTTTATGTGTATGAATTTTGGCTCTATGTACATGGGCACGCCGTGTGAAACCTAGTGCCAACAGAGGTCAGGAGAGGGCATCAGATCCCTGGAACTAGAGTTCTGGGTAGCAGTGAACTGCCTTATGGATATGGGGAGCGGGCCTCTGCGTGAACAGCAAAGGGATCTCGGGTGCTGATCTATCTCTCTGGCACTAACACCCCCACCCTGGATGGAGGTGGGGTGTAACTTTTAGAGACAAAATCTCACTTTGTACCACTGGCTGGCCGAGAACTTGTTCTGTAGGCCTGGCGATCCTCAAATCAGAACCACATGCTTCTGCCTCACGAGTGCTGGGATTAAAGGGATGTTATTCTACCACCACTGTGCTCAGCTCTGGGGTAATCTTTATTAACTTATTTTTGATGTGTAAAAGGTTCTCTGGTGGTGGCTACATGGCAGGCACATAGACCACGTTGTCCTTGCCTGAATCCCCAGCTTCATATGTCATTGGATTTGTGCAGTTGCAATGCTGCCAAAGTCCTTCACTCACATTATGGACCAGATCCTGCAGTCCATCTGAAATGTTTGGCAGAGTTGTAATAGCCCAGTGATGAGTGGATATGGTGTCTTGTCAGGAGGCATTTCCTGGTCATGGGTTCCTAAGAGTTTAGTTCTGTTTATTTCTTGGTGATGATCTAAGAAAATGGCCATGTCTGGTGGCTCAGTTCTGTACTCTTAGCTACTCAGGAGGCTGAATTTGATCACGAATTCAGTGCCTGCCTAGGGTACAGAGTGAGTTCAAGACTAGCCTACACAGCTGAGAGAGCAGTGTGCCCTCAGTTGGCTCTCCCCACGGGAGCCCCAGTGTTTCCTCAGGCTGGCTCTCTATATGGGAGCCCCGTGCTTCTGCCCTGAGCTGGCTCTCTTCATGGGAGCCCCGTGCTTCTGCAGGGTCTGCCCTGGGCTGTCAAAGGTCACCATCTCTAGTGGTTTACTACTTTAGTCTCTCAAATGGAAGATCCTTTTCATTCCACTGCTAGCAATTGGGCCCAGGACCTTGTGCATGCAAGTGAAGTGCTATACCATTTGGTTATACCCCAGCACTAAAACTAAAAATAATTTATTAACTAAAAATAATTTTCTTTGCAAAGAATACATGTAGAGCTCGCTTTAGAGAAATACTGTTGTTGTTGCCTCGTGGGTCAGTGGCTAAGAGCAACGGCTAAGAGCAAGGGCTAAGAGCCCTGTAGTGAAGCACTGGCCTGTTTCCTACAAGCTATGGGACTCATCCCCCGAAACAGCTTTCTACTCTATGTGTGGAAATAGTCATTCAATGAGGTTCTTAAAGTATTTTTTAAAAAAGATTTTAAATTTATTTTAGCTGGGTGGTGGCGGTGGCACACGCCTTTGATCTAAGCACTCAGGAGGCAGAGGTAGGCAGATCTCTGAGTTCGAGGCCTACCTGGGCGAGAGAGAGAGAGAGAGAGAGAGAGAGAGAGAGAGAGGCAGACAGACAGACAGAGACAGACGTCAGAGAGTTCCAAGAGAGCCAAGGCCACACAGAGAAATCCTGTCTTGAAAAAAAAATATTTATTTCATGTATATGAATGCTTTGTCTGTATGTATGCCTATGTATCAAGTGTGTGCAGTACCTGTGTGCAGTACACACATGTGTACTGTATAGACATACGTGTGAAGGTCCCAAAACAGGGCTCAGATCTCTGAACTGTAGTTACAGATGGGTGCTTGGAACCAAATCCTAGTCATGTACAAGTACAGAAAGTTCTCTTAGCTGCTGAACCAGCTGCCCAGCCTGTCGTAACTGATTTATGATAGAAAGTTTATAGAAAACTTCCCAGCACACTGCCAGGCTACAAGCTAACATTACATGACTATCATGACTACAACAGCCAGTCAATCACACTAGAGATACAGCTAACCTGCAAGGAGAATCTGCCGCGTTCTCGTTCTGGCAGTGTGGCCGTCATGCTCAGTTTCTGCCACCAGGGGGCAGATGATGAACTCAAAGTATTGAGAAAGCCAATCTGGTGCTTCCCCTTGGGGACGGCATGTCTTAAGTTGCATTCCTGCGTGACTCAGGGTGTATCGGGGACCTACACTTCTGTTCATACCAGATTCTAAAGGCAGGACTTTATCTGCGGCAATGTACAGATGGTCAGGAAATTGAACAGAGGTGAGTAGCAATGGGGGATAGGGAACTGGGGGTAGCACCCAGAAAGTCCCATATGCCAGGAAAGCAAGAGTCTCCCAGGATCCCACGGGGATGACATTAGGTAAAGGGCAGAACAGAACCATAATAGGAAAAGCTTGAACAGAGAGGCAGACTTACCCTGGGAGGAAGCTGAACAAGTCTCAACTTGAGGCATCCTTACACCACAGAGACACATACTGTACACAAGCAAACCTACAGGCCCCTAATGCACTGGAAGGGTAGCTGGGTTCATCAGCACAGGATTGGGATGAGGGGCTAATCGGGAGAAGACTTGAGGGGTCAAAAGACCCCTGCCTGCTCTGCCCTCAGAGCCACCCACCACAGCTGCAGCTCCATTCATATTTTGGTGTGAAAACTAGGAAGAGTGTCTAAAACCAAGAGACCCACTGGAGCCCTGTGGGACTTGAGAAGTGTCTACGTGGCCTTTTTAAAGGTCGCCATGGGTTGAATGAACTTGCCCAGTCAGGTGAGCCCTCAAGAACCCTTGGTTAGGTGCCCAGGCTGGCACGAGCATAGAGAGGAAGGAGTGGACAGATGCAAGGTGAAACCGCTTTGATCAAGGTGAACGGCCTTGACTGGCTCTGTGAGACTGAGACCTGAGGAGAAGCCCAAGGTCAGGCTCATGAAGGTCCTCTGAGGGGTGGGTGTGGACATGGAAGCCCAGAGAGCAAAAGCCTCCTTGTACCCTCTCCTGATCAGCTCAGGCCCAAGAGGAGCTGACTCACACTCAGGGGGCATGGGCAGTGGGAGGTGCCGTGTCCCAGCAGAAGGGGTTCAGGTAGGACTAGATGAAAGTTTCATAGAGGAATGGTGGCTACTAGCCACTCCTGAACCATCATGTTTCCAGGACTTTCTGGTAGGAGTGGGAAAAAGAGCTCTGACTTATAAAGGCAGGGCCCAGCTGCAGGGACGAAAGAGCCAGTAATCAGGGTCCCACATGCCTTTCCAGAGTCCCCTGTGTATTTCCAGTCAGTGAGCAAAATGCATTTGAAACCTAAATCCTGGCTGCCGAGTGCCTGACACTTCAAAGCTGCCTCAGTTTGTTACTTTACACCCTGGAGTCAGGCGCATGACTAATAAAACAGGTAAAAGAGTTACAGTTGAGCTTTGGGTTGTTTTTTGTCTTAGCCCACTTGAAGGTACTCTGACCAACATGGTTCTCGCCTTGCCCCTCTCCCATTCCCTCTGCTTTGCCAAAAACCTTACCTAGCCACTCCTGAGGCTGACTACCAAGATTCAACTATCAAAATATTGAACTCCAACAGTCAAAAGCCTCCTTCGGTTCACCTAATTAACATGCCCAATTAAAACACACCACCACATCCCTATCCCATTCTAACACAGGCCAGCCCCCTTTTCTCTTCTTCAAAGTTACACCTGTAAGATCATTTGCTGCAGTTTTTCTGCCTGAGTCAGAAAGCAGCCATTTTAACTTTTCTTCCCCACTTAATAAAGGCTCTCAGTGGAAACAGGTGCTTGGGTGTGGTTTGTGCCTAATCCAAGGTTCACAGGGAAACACTCCCCCTCCCCGGTGGCTGTGCGGGAGGTGGGTGTCTCCTAACACCCTTTATCTCCCTGTAGCCAAGAGCCATTTAACCTGATGAAGACTGCAGTTCTGAGTAGGCAAAATGTGCCCCAGCGAACACTGCTTACTGTGAGGTGGCTGGTGACATCAGCACGCAGATCGTGGGCTGCCTGGAAACCACACTCAGACCTGGCTTCTTGTCCCCAGGAGGGGCCTAGTTACCCCTGGGGAGTGACAGGGCCTTTCTAACATATGACTCTGAACGGCATCTGCGTCCTTCCTCTGGTGACACCTGGTAGTCTGACTAACAAGGTACCGCAGGCTGGGCTATTCCACCACAGGGATGCTTTCCCTCAAGCTCTGAAGCCTGTATGACCCTGATCAAAACACGGGCAGAGCTGGCCTCTTCTCATCACCTCTGGGTCTCTGCCCACCATTCTCTGTGTCCTAGTCACCTTTTCTTAATGAAGGCATCAGCACCCACCTCTTAGATTCCACTCCACACATTTGACCTCTTTCCTTTTGTTGTTGTTGGTTTTTGTTTTTGTTTTTGTATTTTTTTTTTCATTTCCTTTACACACATTCTCGGGGTGTTGGAACTTGGACTTTAACACCTGCAATGGTGCAGGAAGTAGCAGAGAAATACTGTAGAAATATCCTACTTCTCACTACTGATCAGGGTCCAGCCTGTGTGAGCCCTCAGAGGAGGGGGCCTTCCCAACCCACCCCCACCAATATGAGTCCCGTCCTTCCTGCTCAGGTCCCCTTGAAGGGAAAGAGTTCCTATTTTATGTAACTATAGCTCTGGCTAAGACCTCCGGGCAGCTTTATACACACCTGAAGAGCCCAGGGATGAAGCATTCTACCTGCTCAAGGCAGTGACGATTCTTTGTCACCACTGGGGTCAGAAAGGCTGTCCTTTCTGGAATACAGGCACTGGGGCTGTTTGGAGATGCACATGTCAAGCACATAAAGACCTGTCCACTTCTAATCAATCCTGGGAAGATTTCTTCATGCAGCCAGCAAATGATTCCCAGAGGGCAAATCCACACCAGGTGCAGATGCTATCTATGGTTTTCGCTACAAACCAGCGAGTACCCAGCAGCCTCCTGGAGCTTCTACTCTCAAGAGGCAGGAACGCAGGTGGAAACTGAACCCAGAAATGTTTCTTGTGAAAACCTCCACCTGTCCTGGGAGCTGGGAACCACCTCCCCCCAGTTTTGTCTGCAGAGGGTTCCTGGGTAGTTTCCTGTTTCAATCCCACAGCTGGGGAAATTTCTGCTTTTTGCTTCTCTGAACTCTTAAGCAGAGTTACACATGTTCTTGACATGGGGTTTTTCTGGTTAAAGGAAAGTCCTGTGTCCTTGTACATGCTTCTCTGTAGATCCTGAAAAGGCCGGATCAAAGGTCATTTCCCATGAGAAAGCCTCTCTGACTTTCCAACCGCCCCCATGCACCCTTGGTTGTGACTCACGGAGCCTCCACCACAGACAGTCTCTGCTGTCTGTGTTCATCCTTGGTCCTGTCTTGTGCCACCAAAAGTCCAGCACAGAGAAAGTGGTCAGTGATGTTTGCAGTACACACACACACACAAAAACAAGACTGAAGGCCCTAATGGGACACCTTCATTTGCTGGGAGCCAGACCTTGAGGGTCCATACCCAGGATATTTTCTGATATCCAGAAGTGTAGATCTCAGAGCACATGTTTTCAGAGTAGTAGCCAGTCTTTTGAGATACTAGCAATAACAAAATATCTGCTACGGTTTTGATATAATATGGCCTTCCCCAAAGACTAACACATTAAAGGTGTGATTCAGAGGTGGGACTTTTGGGAAGCAACTGGCTATGGGCTCATAAACAGAATAATGAATGAACAGACTCATGATTTAGAGGCACGTTTGGGTGGCAGTGGGTGCTGCCTGGCTAGAGGAAGCAACTCACTGGAAGGAAGCCTTTGGAGAGCCTTGCCCTGGTCCCTTCTTGTCCTGCTGGCTCTGCTTCTCACAATATTTTCCTCCTCTGTTGATAAAACTCAAAATCCTAGGAGTATAATCAATAACAATAGCAACAACAAACTATTGAGAAGTGCATGCTATGGCCAGAACCTCAAAAGCATGGAATTCAGTGCTGCCAGGTACAAAAGGCCCCACGCAAGAGTTCATCCCCCTCTTCCCCTCCTCCCGCCCAAGCCCACTCAGGGGATTTATTAGTTACTTCCCTGTTGCTGTAACAAAATACCTGACAAACAACTTAAGGAAAATAGGGGTTAGTTCAAAGTCTGAGGATATGGGGTCCACTACATAGTGGGGAGGCAGCTGGCTATCTTTTATTAGCAGTCAGTAAGCAGAGAGATCAATCCAGGTACTCGGCTGACATCCCTCACCCCTAGCCCCAACTTCTTTTGCGAAGTCCAGGACCTAGCCCACAGGACAGCGCTGCTGACATTCAGGGTGGGTCTTCTATCTTCAGTTAAATCTATCTGGAAACTCCCTCAAAGGCACAGGTGACTGTGAGTCCTGTCAAGCCCCATCAAGTGGGATCATGACACTCAGCTCTCCTGAGCCCTTCCTCTCCTTATTCTAGAAAACTTAGCCCCCGTCCCAGCTACCATCCTGTCTTGCTCTAGCATTCAAGACTCTCCTCAGATATGCAGTTCAATTATTTCAAGCTGTTTACCAAATACTTTCTTTCAAACACACCTAGGATTCTTCTCTGGATTCTTTTCCCCCCATCTTATATAAGATCAGTGGTTCTTTGAAGGACTTTCTCCATTGGGACTCCTCAACCAATGGGACTCCCCAACCAATAGTCCTCTTTGGGGCCAGAAGGTATCTTTCATTGTTGTTTTCTATACTCACTGGATGCCTTTTGTGTGGATAAGCTGGTTTTGTGGCCAGTTCCTGTAAAATTCTTGTCTCATCGAGTCTGGGGGCTAAACACAGACTGTGCCAAACAGGTTTTCTCAACACAGACTGTGCCAAACAGGTTCTCTCAACAAACACAAGTGCAGGCTATTATCAGAGAATCTATCAATGAAGTTCAATGCATTAAGCTGTCTAATTACCTCAACAGATACCCAAAACAGCATTTGATAAAGCTGACCACTGATAAAATGCTGAGCATTCCAGGCACAGAAAGCCACGTGGCTGATTTGGCCAGGGTGCCGGCAGACACTTGTATGGATCACAGCTGCCACTTGCCTATGAAGCATGTAAGAGTAACTTGTAGTAACTTGCCACTGCTGCTCTCTGCCTTTAGACATGTCCCCATCAATGTGGTAAAATAAGACAAGGAATTTCAAAATATAGTAATCAATGCTATCACTACTTCAGAGGCCTGGTGATATATTCAGAAGATCCAATATACCAGCTGAAGATCTACTGAGAGTGCTCACTGGTGGATGGATACAAGGTATCCAAGACACCAGCTGAAGATCTACTGAGAGTGCTCACTGGTGGATGGATACAAGGTATCCAAGACACCAGCTGAAGATCTACTGAGAGTGTTCACTGGCCGATGGATACAAGGTTGATAAATAAAGTCAACAGCTCTCATACTCATCAAGAAAGTGATGAGCTTGTGCATAAAAAATGTACAGAAAAGGCAAGTCTGTGCTATAGAAGTTAGCTGGGAGGCTTTACTAGGGCTGGAGCTGATAGCAACACCACAGTCTTTTGGGGATCATGAGAGTGCTCTGGTACTGGCCAGGTGATAACTCTACATTTTCTAAAATGTATCAAATCACACTTGAGACGTGCATTCTCTGTACACCATCCCTCAATTGCAATACTCAGCAGAGTAGAACTGGGCCCACTTTGAAACAGATCCTCTGAGAATGTTGTATAAAGGAGACAGACTGCTGTCAAGTGAAGGACATGACAGATCTTAAGTGATACCATCTATGGAGTCAAGAGCTCAGCTCTCAAGCTGTTGGTCCTGGTATGTGCGTCCCTTGGTACTAACACTTCAGAGGATGCTCTTCTCAGTTGGAGCATCTAGCATGCCCGTCAGGACTACAGTTATATAGGTGAGATGTGTTTATGACCATCTTGATACTTATTCTTCAGAGCACTAACAGGAAGCTGGCAGCCACTTTAAACCATCCACTGAATGTCTAGAAGTGTGGGAGGGTATAAGGCCAGAGGGAGTGCCTCCTTTCTGTGGGCCCCACTTTCCCCCAAGCCTCTCTCTGTTCCTACATTTTCTTTCTTCCCTCCAATCTCCTCCATGCCTTCCCCAGCCCCAGTAACTCGGATCCTGGGTACTATCTCCCAGGTAAGCCTGGTTCTAGGGGTGGGTGACAGAATCAACCTGGACTGTCTCAGGCCATTGGGAGAAGGGAGAGGATGTGACTGAGCCTAAGCTGAAGTGGGATCCCTGAAGCCTTCTCAACATGGGGATAAGAGGTGGAGGTGTGGCCAGGTGTGGGTCAGTGGGTGTGACACTGTGGAGTGTGAAAGGCAAGGCACTGTTGGTTTGGGGACAAGTTGAGAGAGAGGGGTTAACAATCTCTGGCTATTTCTCTTTCTACTAAAGTTGGTCCCCAAGAAACTTACCATGTAAATAAGCTCAGCAGATGCTGTCAAGCACAACATCATGTGGGGACCCTGGCTCCTCCCACCTTGTTGCCACATCCTCTTCTGGTCAAAATGAGGCCTTGGTCTCACCTGCCATGCGGGGCACAGTGGTGCGGAGTGAGCCTTCTGAAGCCTTGGGAATGCGATGCTGCTTGTTCTGGGGTGTGACCTGCTCTAATGTGCTGCTGGTTGCCAAAAGGCTCCTAAAGTTAGATTGCAGTCTCCAAGAATCCCCTACTTTCCTGAGCTGGTGGAGGACCTTGTAGTCATGCTTGATAGGGCTTGGGGTTTCGGAAAGCTTCAGAGAAGGATGGGAAAGTTTCATGTGGGGTGGGGGTAGGGACCCACTTTTGAACTGTCCCTCCAAAAGCCCCTCCAGAGCCCTAATTTAGAGATCAGCAAGTGTTCTGAGCATGTTTCCTCCCCCTCCCAGCCACCTCCTTCTCTGAGGCCTCTTCTATTTTAGTTCTTCCTCTCCTGCGCTGCACACATGAAAAAACCCTATTGAAACACACTCGCGCTCGCGCACGCACGCACGCACACACACACGCGCGCACACACACACACACACACACAGAATTCTGAAAAATGTCAAACCACAGATCCTTTCCCCCAGCTCCTCTTTCAAGTTTCTAGATTTATACTATTCCTGGCTGACCCCACAGCAGACAGGGTCAATGGGGCACCCTTGGGTGAACACAGTAGAGATTCAGAAGAGTGCCCTGACTTCTGGCTCCCCCTACAGTCCGCTGAACTTGGAGGCAGAAGGGGCCCCACTCCCTTTATCATCAGTAAAATATGGGCCAAGGTGAGATCAGCAGTTGAGAATGAGACAAACTCAGCTGCTAAGACCTTGAGAAACAGGGACACTGAGGACTGGAAGCCCTGTGTAAAGGCCCAGTTCAGGCTCTTCGTGGGAACACCACTTGCACATCTGAGGGAATTTGCCCTTTTACACAGTTGTGTTCTGGGCCTCAGAGGGCTGAAGCCTGTGTTCTAGGAAAGCACTGACGTTAGAACGGCTTTCTCTCCCATCTTCAATGTCCACTCCCCTGTTGTCAAAACCATGAATATGACAACTAAAATGATCCCAAACCTTCTATAACTGGTTAAAATGGTAAACAAATTCGGAAACAAGACCTCACTCATTAGCCCAGGCTGGTATGGGAGTCATGGTATACTTCAGCCTGGCCTTAAACTCCCAGGAATCCTCCTGTCTCCACCTCCCAAGTGCTGGGATTACTGGTGAGAGTCACCACACACGCCTTAAAATTGTCTCTGAATATGGTTCACAAAAATATTCTTAAATACATGTAACTATGTGAAACAGTAAATTTTATATTGTATGTGTTGTCACAATTCTAACAATTATAATTAATGTCAATCTCAATGCAAAGTTTTAATAAACACATGTACTTCCACTCTCTTCCCTTCTTCTGAGACAGGGTCTCATCTCAATATGTATCCCAGGATGCCTCACAGGACTACAGCTGTGGGCCAACACATCAGTCTTTCAATTACTATTACCTGTTAATTATTATTGCCAGGGATAGTAGCTCATTGAACATGAGTTCAAGGCCAGCCAGCCTACACTACATATTAAGTTCCAGGCCAGCATGAGGTTCCAGGTGAGATTCTTACTTAAAAAAAAAAAAAAGAGGCATACCACATTATCATTATCAGTACATCCATTAAATTGTGGCGGTGCCGGGTGTGGCGGTGCCGGGTGCCAACCCAGGGCTTTGCAAATGCTGCACAAATGCTCTAACACTGAGCTATAGCTTCATCCTCAATTATTCTTGTAAAGATTTTTTTAAATTATTTATGTGTCTGTGTATGTGTGCAGAGATACAAGTGTTCTCTAAGGCCAGAAGGTGTCGGGTTCCCTGAAGCTGAAGTTACAGGTGGCTGTGTCCTGAATTCAGGTCCTATATAATACCTAGATATACTCTTCTTTGAGCCATCTCTCCAACACAAAGATTTATTTTATTATTATCTGTGTGTGTGTGTGTGTGTGTGCGCATATGTGTGTGTGCGTGTGTGTGTGTGTGTGTGTGTGTGTGTGTGCTGCATGTGTCCAGGTGCCTGTGGAGGCCTGAAGAGGGTGTTGAATTTTCAGGAGCTGGAGTTACAGGAAGTTACAATATAATGCTGGGAACCAAACTCAGGTTTTCTGAAAGAAAAGCAAGAACTCTTGACCTGCTGAGTCATTTCTCTAGCTGCCAATTAACTTTGAAAAAGTCTAATTATACAATCACAGAGGGAAAGGGCCCTATTGGAAAAATACTGATCAATTATAAATGCCATTTTTAGGGCTTTCTCCAGTTTACGACAATCTTACTATGTGGCCAGGCTACCCCTGAGCTCACTATCTGCCCGGCTCTGCTTACAGAATTATGGTGGTATGCACTGCTCTGATTCCTTATTTTTGAGTTTCAAAATACTTTCTCTCTTTACTATTCTTTTGTTTGTTTGTTTGGTTGGTTGGTTAGTTGGGTTTTGTTTGTTTTTGTTTTTTGTTTTTGTTTTTGTTTTGAGACAAAGTCTCACCATATAGCCTTGGTTGTCCTGGAACTCACTCTGTAGACCAAGCTGGCCTCAAGTTTACAAAGATGTGCCTGCCTCTGCCTCCTGAGTGCTGAGATCAAAGGTATCCGCCACCACTGTCTCAGTTTTTTTGTTTTGTTTTGTTTTTAAAAAAAAAAAAAAAAAACCCTAGAGCCTGAACCTAAACATGCCCAAGCCACAGTAAATCCACTGTGAGGGTCCCACAGGAGATGCAATTCAGATGTCATCAGAGGATAAACAAACACACATCCAAGCAGAGCCACACTGTGTAGGTTAAGTGAGTGAGTGAATGGCAAACACATCTGTCAGGGCTCAGACTGCGACATCCCAAATATGGTAGCTGAGCATTGAGAAAGGCCCTTCCCTTCCACTTTCTGAGAGACAGCTGACCACAAGAGAATTCTCTGATCCTGCTGGCTTGAAAGTAGGTCATTAACCTCCACTCTGCCCTACCCCAGAGGCCAAGTAGGGTCTAGAGTCTAGACAGAATTCTATCACCCCTCTTTTGTACTTTGCTCATAGCAGTTCCTCAAATGAAGAGCATAATACCTTCCTGGGTATTAGCAAAGGAAGTCAGCGTACAGCAGAGGTTTCCACACACCCTACTCCACTCTCCTGGCCCCATTCACAGTAGCCAAGTTACAGAATCGACCCAGCTGCCTGTCCGTGAAATGAAGAAAAGTGCAGTATGCATCTGCAATGAAGTCCTATTCATCCACCAGGAAGGCACTTGTCACTTGAAGAAATATGGATGAAATGGATTGCCATGTCAAATGTAATAAACCAAACTCACAAAGACAAATGCCACATGCTTTCTTGTGTTTTCAGAATCTTAGACTTTAAAATGACACAACGGGCTGGAGAGATGGGTCAGCAGTTAAGAGCACTGATTGCTCTTCCGAAGGTCCTGAGTTCAAATCCCAGCAACCACATGGTGGCTCACAACCATCCGTAATGAGATATGACGCCCTCTTCTGGTGTGTCTGAAGACAGCTACAGTGTACTCACATATAATAATAAATACATCTTTGAGCCTGAGTGAGCAGGGCTGGAGAGAGAAGAAAAAAAAAATGACACAATGGTGGCAGGAGAACAATTGGGGAAGGATGAGAGGCTAACGAGTGAAGAGCATTACACATGTGCTAATGTGTATTAATATGTGCATCTATTTATATACCAGAATATAATTGTTCTTTGTGCAACAAATATATACTAGGTTTTTTCTTTGGGACAGAAGCTCTAGCTCAGGCTTGCCTCAAAGTTCCTATGTAGCCAAGGATAGCCTTAGTTTCTTATCCTCCTGTGTCCATTTCCCAAACGCTGGGATTTTAGGTGTGGACCACCAAGTCCAATTTATGTGATACTGGGAGTAGAACCCAGGGTTATGTGCATACACCTAACAATGGTTTTCTGACCTGCTAAAGGCAGAAGGGTGAGGGAAGTTGAAAGTGACTCCCTGACTTCTCTAGTATGCCATATTTTGGGACAGTGTGTCCTGGAGCCTATCATACCCCTCTGAGGTTGAACCCCTGTGGCAGGAATGGCAGAAAAAAAGGGAAATGTGTTCACGTCAGTCACCCTCTGGTTCCTGCTGCTTGGCACAGGCACCACGTGGCTGGGGGGGGGGGGGTTGCTGCTTCTCTACCCCAAATCTTGGCCTTTTCAAGAGCGTGTAGCATTGATGGACCCCTCTCTGTGTGTAGGGGGGCTCACCACCTTAAGTCACTGTGAGCCATAGGCCGCAGCATTTGAGATGCTCGCTCTGGGTCAGGGACTCAGCCCAGGGATCTCCCCAGAAGTTGCTTTTCTGACTAAATTTCTTGTTGGGGCATTTTCCTGTGAGGTTTCTGCCAGCTGCCCCCCTGCTCTGCCTCTCTCTGGTGGCATCTCCCTCTCTTTTTGGTTAGTGTGACAGCCACATGGGTCTTGTCTGTAGCCTCAATCAAAAGCGGGTTTTTCTCTTGGTTCTTGCCCTCCTCAGTGAATTTTTTTGAAATTACTGACAGAGAAAGAGAAGTAACAGTGGGACACAACTGCTGTGTCCCAACAGGCAGACCTGGTCCCCTGGGAGCACGTGGCTGGGTGTTAAGCATTGCCGGGTAAGATCTATCTGGGAATTTGAATTTCATGTTGGGTCTTTATGGTAAGTAAGCACATTTTAAAAAAAAAAAATTTTTTTTTTTTTTAGCCTATCCTAGCCTTGGACTCACTTGGTAATCCAGGTTAGCTCTAAACTCCCAGCAATCCTCCGGCCCCAGCTTCCCCCTGCTGTAACACAAGTACACCACCATGGGTGGCTGGCTTTGGTTTGGTTTTCTTTCGTCAAATAAGCAACGCCATCAGGAGCAAGCCTTCTGGCCCCATGGCAGATAAGCAGTGGAAATCTGTGAATGCCCAGACTGTGTAGGAAAGGAGGCTGAAAACTGGGGGCCACAGGGTTCCCCCTCTCTCTCCCTAGTGAGTTACGAAGGTCACTCCTTCCTGCAGTTCCTGAAACTCCATGAGGTGATCAGGGAGTTACTGGCAGCTGCAGCTTCACTGTGCCACTTTTGTGAAAAGTGTCACCAAACGCCCGACTCCCGAGTGTTTCCTAGAGTCGCACCCCCACCCCCACCCCTCCACCCCCCCACCCCCGTACCCCCGTGCTCATGAGTGACAGTTTTGCTCCAGCTGCAGACAGTGAAGACTCTAGCTAAGGAAACATGGCTGCTGTGCCTGCCCCGGACCCACTGTGGTTTGCTCTGCTCTGCTCTGGTGGGCCTTCCCACTGGCAGCTGGCGCAGTCAGTAGCTGACTGCAGGTAAGGCTCCCACTCAGTCCCTGGAAGACAGCCCTCCTAGGCACCACACGCAGCCCTGGAAGGCAGGCTTCCCCGAGTGGTCTCGACTGCTAACTTAAGTGTTTATCTCGGGAAGGAGGATGTTGAACTGCTTGCCTGAGGAGTGGATGAAACCCTGTGGCTTCCCGCCCCAGTCACGGCTGGGAAATGCATTCAGGAGGCAGTCAGGAGCAGAGATGCTGAGCCGGTGAGAGGCAGGAGAACGCTGAGTGGCAAGCGGCTCGGAAGAGCCGAGATGGAAGACTGCAAAGGCAACAAGTAGAGGACTGGCGGGACAACAGTGGATAAAGTCACTTGATGGCAAGCCTGACGATCCAAGTTCAATCCCCAGAGCTGCAAGTTATACCCTGACTTCCACTTACACAGTGTGGCACATGTGCACACAATACACCCACACACAGACAATTTAATCACATTTTTAAAAAGGTGGCTTTTTAAAATTGGTGGATGAGATGCCATTGGAAAAATTCCAGAAGGCTGCCAGAATTGATCAACTCTGGCTACCATGGAGTGACCCAGAGGACAGCTGACCTCAGAAGAGGGAGAATGTGGTACCACACTGGGCTTTTACTTCACGGTGTGGTAAGCTGCTGAAGGACCATGAGGCTCTTTGTTCTCCAGCCCTAGAGTTGTCTCTGGCTTTGAAAGCCCACCACACAAGCACTCACAGTTCATAGTAAAGAGAGTCTAGAGTTGGAAGTTACAGGTTCTCAGGATGGAGTATAGACCTTCTGCTTCGAAGATCTTGCTCACAAACACTCAGAGACTCTAGGCAAGACACACACACACACACACACACACACACACACACACACACACACACACA
>JADRCD010169160.1:28723-43957 GCA_019843815.1 Montemys delectorum | reverse complement strand
AATAATAATAATAATAATAATAATAATAACAATAATAACAATAATAATAATAATAATAAAGACTCAATAGAAAAAAAACATGTATTATACAGCACTAGTAATAAAAACAAAAACAACTATAGGATTGAGCCGGGGACCTCAATAGAGGTGTTAGGGGAATGGATGAAGGAGCAGAAGGGGATTCCAATCTGATAGGAGGTGTGTCATCATTTTTACTGAATTCTAGGAAGTCTTTAATTTCTGTCTTTATTTCTTCCCTGACCAAGTTATCATTGAGTAAATAGTTGTTGACTTTCCAGGTGTATATGGGCTTTCTGTTGTTAAATTTGGTCTTTTCATTGTGTCTTGGATTTTCTGGATGCTTTGGGTTAGGAGATTTTTTATGTTTTGGATTTCCTCTGACAGTTGTGTCAATCTCCTCTATGGTATCTTCTACTCCAGAGATTCTCTCTTCAATCTCTTTCATTTTGTTGGTGATATTACATCTGTAATTCTTAACCTATTTCCTAGGTTTCCCATTTCCAGGGCTGCCTCTATTTGTGGTTTCTTTACTGTTTCTATTTCCACTTTTATCTCTTGGCCTGCTTTATTCAATTCCTTCACCTTTTTGATTTTGCTTTACAGTATTTCTTTAAGGGATTTATTTCTTTCCTCTTTGAGAGCTACCTGCTTACCTCTCTTTTTCCTGTATTTCTTTCAGTGAATTATTTATATCTTCCTTAAAGGACTCTATTATCTTTATAACAAAGGAATTTAGATCAGCTTCCTGATTTTCAGACGTGTTGGTGTATTCAGGGCTTGCTGAGGTGGGACAATTGTCTTCTGATCTGATGATGCCATGTATATTGACTTCTGTTGCTTGCCTCTCGCCAGCCATCAGGTTATCCCTGGTGTTTGCTGGTCTGTGTGACTCTATGTAGAGTCTGCCTCTTTTTCTCTGGTTTCCTTTAGGTCTCCCAGTAGGGCTGTGGCCCTGTCTGGAGCAAATCACCTGTGGGGCCTTCCAACTGGGAGCTCTTCATAGGAGCAGAGAAGCTGCTGATCTGTTGCCCTAGCTTCAGTAGATCTCCACGGAGATCTTCAAACTGTTGGGTCTTCAGAGGAGCAGTCAAGCTCCTGGCCTGTGTAAAAATGTTCTCCAGGGAGGCTTTCAGTCTGTTGGGTCAGTTGGATTGCATGCTATGGAGCCCCTGTGAGGTCTTCAGACTGTAGTGTCAGTTGCCCAGTTCCTTTGTGTGCAGAGGAACTCTTGGGATGCCTTCAGTCTGTGGTGTCAGTTGCCCTGACTTCAGTGGATCTTCTTGAATGCCAGATGCCCTATGTGCACTGGATCTCCTGAGATGCCTGTAGTCCTTTGTGATTAAATTTGTGTTTAGATCCTGAATGGTTTTGCTCAATTCCTTCACCTGTTTGATTGTGTTTTCCTGTATTTCTTTTAGGGAGTTATTTATGTACTCCTTTAGGCCTCTATCATCTTCACAATTTCTTCTATTATATCTTCTAAGTCTGAGATTGCCCTTTCCATCTTTTGCATATTGTTAGTGATGATTGGGTCTATAGTTCCTGTTCTCTTCCTTAGGCTTTCCATCTGTTTTTGTTTCCTTATTGCTTCTATTTCCACTGTCAGGTCTTGAAGAGTTTTATTCATTTCTTTCTCATACTTGACTGTATTTTACTTTATTTCTTTTTGAAAATTTATTAATTTCCTCTTTAAACATCCCTAATATCTTCATAGAATTGGATTTAAGGACATTTTCTTGTCCATCAACTGTGTTGGAATATTCAGGGCTTGCTGTAGTAGGATATCTGGGTTCTGGTTTTGTCCCATTGCCATGGTTTCTTCATGTGAGTAGCCAGGGCTTTAATGGTGATTGGGAAACTTTCAGGTCCAGAAGGATGTCTGTTCGGGGTTTTGTGGCTAGAAAATAAAGCCCAGGTCATGTGGTACCGTTTATGACTGCTGTGTGTGCTTTAAGAAGACTTGGCCAGCATTAGGTCTAGGGTAGTGTCTTATCTCTCCTGGTCACTCTCTTTAAGCACCTTTAATATTAATGGCTTCATCTACGGAACACTTTAGTTTGTTTTCACTTATTTCACATTTTCAAATATCTATTACATTTAAATAATAATAAACTCATAGAGGCAATGAAGAGATGTTTGCTTTTTCTTTTTTCTCTCTTTTACTTTTCTTTTGTGGTTTAGTGTGCTTTGTTTTTGTCTTTATTTTTGCATAATTTAGATCAATAGGATTTTAAAATATGTATTTATTTATTTATTTACTTATTTATTTATTACCCTCCAGATTTTATTGTCACCACCACCCCCAGTTCCACATCCCATACTTCCTCCCCAACTCCCTGTGTCCATGAGGATGTTCC
This sequence comes from Montemys delectorum, assembly GCA_019843815.1. Classification (NCBI taxonomy): domain Eukaryota; kingdom Metazoa; phylum Chordata; class Mammalia; order Rodentia; family Muridae; genus Montemys; species Montemys delectorum. The sequence goes on along the minus strand of JADRCD010169160.1, from coordinate 41,579 downwards.
ATGTCCACCCTACGCCTACCCCACCCGACCTCTAAACTCCGTGGGGCCTTAAGTCTCTTGAGGATTAAGTTCACCATCTCTGAATGAACACAGACCCTGCAGTCCTCTGCGGTATATGTGTTGGAGGCCTCATATCAGCTGGTATTTGCTGCCTGTTTGGTGGTCCAGTGTTTGAGAGACCTTAGGAATCCAGATAAATTGAGACTGCTGGTCCTCCTACAGGCTCACCCTCCTCCTCAGCTTCTTTCAGCTTTTCCCTAATTCAACCACAGGGGTCAGCTGTTTCTGTCCATTGGTAGGGTGCAAATATCTGCATCTGACTCTTTCAGCTGCTTACTGAGTCTCCAGGAAAGCAGTCTTGCTAGGTTTGTTTATCTGAGGCTCTGTAAGAGTGTCAGGCCTTGGGACCTCCCCTTGAGTTGGATCCCACTTCGGGCCTGGTGCTGGACCTTCTTGTCCTCAGGCTCCTCTCCACTTCCATCCCTGTAGTTCTTTCAGAGAGGAACAATTATGGGTGAGAGTTTTGACTATGGGATGGCAACCCCCTTCCTCATTTGATGCTGTGACTTCCTGTTTGAGGTAAGCTCAATAAGTTCCCTCTCCCTACTGTCAGGCATTTCATCTAAGGTCCTTCCTTTGGGTCCTGAGAGTCTCTCATTTCCCAGGTGTCTGATGTACTCTGAAGGGTCCCCCCAACCTTCTACCTGCCCAGGTTGTTTGCTTCCATTCTCTCTGCTGGCCCTCAGGGCTTCAGTCCTTTTACTTCACCCATATCAGGTTCCCCTGTCTGCCCCCACACCCAGTCCACTCCTAGTCCTCCTAGGTCCCTCCCACCCTCCCTACTTGTGATTGCTTTCTTCTCCCTCCTAAGTGAGACTGAGGCATCATTACTTGGGCTCTTCAGCTTGTTGACATTTTTGAGTTTTGTGGACTGTATCTTAGGTATTCTGAACTTTATTTTCCCCCTAATATCTACTTATTAGTGAGTACATACCATGCATGTCCTTTTGGGTCTGAGTTACCTCACTCAGGATGATATTCTCAAGTTCCATCCATTAGCCTGCAAAATTCAGGATGTCCTCGTTCTTAATAGCTGAGTAATATTCCATTGTGTAAATGAACCACATTTTCTGTATCCATTCTTCTGTACTGGGACATCAGGGTTGTTTCCAGCATCTGGATATCACAAACAAGGATGCTATGAATGTAGTGGAACACGTGTTCCTGTAGCATGGCTGGCTATCTTTTGTGTATACTCCCAAGAGTGGTATAGCTGGGTCTTCAGGTAGATCTATTTCCAATTTTCTGAGGAACCTCCAGATTGATTTACAGAGTGGTTGTACCAGTTTGCAATCCCACCAGCAATGGAGGAGTGTTCCTTTTTCTCCATATCCTCACCAACATGTGTTATCACCTGTGGTTTTGCCATTCTGATTGGTGTAAGGTGGAATTTCAGGGTCGTTTTGATTTGCATTTCTCTGATCACTAAGGACTTTGAAAATATTTTTGGTGCTTCTCAGCCATTTGAGATTCCCCTGTTGACAATTCTCTATTTAGTTCTATATCCCATTTTTTTGACTGGATTGTTTGTTTTTATTGGTGGTTAACTTCTTGAGTTTTTTATATATTTTGGATATTAGCCCTTTATAAGATGTGGGGTTAGTGAAGATTTTTTTTCCCAATCTGTAGGTTACTGATTGTTCTTATTGACTACGTCCTTTGCCTTACAGAAGCTTTCCAGTTTCATGAGGTCCCAGTTATCAGTTCTTGATCTTAGAGCATATGCCATTGGAGCTCTAGGAAATTTCTCCCTGTGCCAATGAGTTCAAGATTCTTTCCCACTTTCTCTTCTATTAGATTCAGTGTATCTGATTTTATGTTGATGTCCTTGATCCACTTGGACTTGAGCTTTGTGCAAGGTGACAAATATGGATCCATTTTCATTTTTCTACATGCAGGCGGCAGTTAGAGCAGCACCACTTATTGAAAATGCTTTCTTTTTCTATTGTATATTTTTGGTGTCTTTATCAAAGATCAAGTGTCCATAACTGTATGGTTTTATTTCTGCATCTTCAATTGTATTCCATTGTTCAACATGTTGTTCTCTGTACCAATACCATGCAATACCACACAATACCATGCAGAGCAATCACTATTGTTCTGTAGTAAAGCTTTAGGTCAGGGATGGTGATTTCCCCCAGCCATTCTTTTATTATTAAGAATTGTTTTTGCTATAATGAGATTCTTGCCTTTTGAAATGAATTGCTCTTTCCATGTCTTTGAAGAATTGTGTTGAGATTTTGATGGGGGTTGCATTGAATCTATAGATTGCCTTTGGTAGGGTGGCAATTTTTACTATATTAATTCTGCTGATCTATGAGCATGGGAGATCTCTCCATTTTCTGAGACCTTCTTTGATTTCTTTCTTGAGAAACTTGAAGTTATTGTCATACAGGTCTTTCACTTGTTTGGTTAGAGTTACCCCAAGATATTTTATATTATTTTTGGCTATTTGAAAGGAGTTATTTCCTTAATTTCTTTCTCAGCCTATTTGTCATTTGTCAAAGGAAAGATACTGATTTACTTGAGTTAATTTTATATCTGGCCATTTTGCTGAGGTTGTTTATCAGCTGGAGAAGTTCTCTGGTAGAATTTTTTGGGGTCACTTATGGATACTATACTATACTAGTGATACCTTCACTTTTTCTTTGCCATTTTGTATCCCCTTGATATTTTTTGTTGTCTCATTGTTCTAGCTAGCACTTCAAGTACTGTATTGAATACATATGGGGAGAGTGGACGTCCTTGTCTTGTTCCCGATTTTAGATTGACTAGGGGTTTATCTATCTTGTTGATTCTCTCAAAGAACCATCTTTTGGATTTGTTGATTTTGTTGTACTGTTTTCTTTGTTTCTATTTAGTTGATTTAAGTCCTGAGTTTGTTATTGCCTGTCTTCTACTTCTCTTGGGTATGTTTGCTTCCTTTTTTTCTAGAGCTCCCATGTGTGCTGTTAAGTTGTTGGTGTAAGATCTCTCCAGTTTCTTTACCAGGGCACTTAATGCTATGAATTTTCCTTGTAGCACTGCTTTCATTGTGTCCTGTATGTTTGGATATGATTTATCAACATTTCATTAAATTCTAGAAAGTCTATCTTTCTTTCTTTCTTTCTCTCTCTCTCTCTCTCTCTCTCTCTCTCTCTCTCTCTCTCTCTCTCTCTCTTTCTTTCTTTCTTCCCTGACCAAGGTATCGTTGAGTAGAGAGTTGTTCAGTGTCTACCATATGTAGTGGGCTTTCTGTTATTTTTACTGTTATTGAAGACTAGCTTTAGGCCATGGTGATCTGATAGGATACATGGGATACTTTCAATTTTCTTGTATCGATTTAGGGTTTTTTCTTGACCAATTATAGAATCAGTTTTAGAAAAGGTGCCATGAGGTACTAAGAAGAAAGTATATTCTTTTTTGGGGGGGGGGTGGGAAATGATCTGTAGATATCTGTTAAATACCTGTAGATATCTGTTATGAATCCCTTTGGCTCTTACCCTCTATTAGTTTCACTGTGTCTCTCTTTAGTTTCTGTTTCAATGAGCTGTCCATTGTGAGAATGGGGTAATGAGATCTTCCACTGTTATTGTGTGGGGTTCTGTGTGTGTTTTGAGCATTAGTAAAGTTTCCTTTATGAACGTGGGTGCTCTAGCATTTGGGGCAAAGATATTTCAGAATTGAGACTTTCTCTTGATGAATTTTCATCTCAATGACTATGAAGTGTCCTTCATCATCACAATTGATAACTTTTGGTTGCAAGTATATTTTATTGGATATTAGGATGACAACTCCAGCTTGTTTCTTGGGACCATTTGTTTGGAAGACCTTCTTCCATCCTTTACTCTGAGATAATGTCTTTCTTTGTCATTGAAGTGTGTTTCTTGTATGCAGCAAAATGCTGGATCTTGTTTACATATCCAGTCTGTTAGCTTATGTGTTTTAATAGGTGAGTGGAGTCCATTAATATTGAGAGATTCTAAAAAAGATTTGACTGTTGGTTCCTGATATGTTTGTTTTTATAGGTAGCTTTATGTGCTTGTGGTTCTCTCCATTTGGAGATGCTTAATATCTTGTCCTTTCTTTGGTGCAGGTACCTTCCTTGTGTTGGAGTTTTCCTTCTAGGATCCTCTGTAGGGCTGGATTGGTATATAGATACTGTATGGATTTGGTTTTGTCCTGGAATATTTTAGTCTCTCCATCTATGTTGACTGAGAGTTTTGCTGGGTATAGTACCCTGGGATGGTATTTATGTTCTCTTAGCATTTGCATGACCTCTGACCAGGCTCTTCTGGCTTTCATAATCTCTGTTGAGAAGTCTGGTGTGATTCTCATAGGTCTACCATCGTATGTTACTTGGCCCTTTGCCTTTGCAGCTTATAATATTCTTTCTTTGTTCTGTGAGTTTAGTATTTTGATTATTATATGATGAGTAGATTTTCTGGTCTCATTTATTTGGTATTTTATAGGTTTCTTGTACCTTTATGGTCATGTCTTTATTTAAGTTAGGGAAGTTTTCTTCTATGATTTTGTTGAAGATGTTTTCAGGTACTTTGAGCTAGGAATCTTCATTCTCCTCTGTTCCTATTATTCTTAGATTTGGTGTTTTCATTGCATCCTGAATTTCCTGGATGCTTTGGGTAAGGAATTTTTTATATTTTGAATTTTCTTTGACAATTCTGTCTCTTCTATGGTAAACCTGAGATTCTCTCTTCTATCTCTTGTATTCTGTTGGTGATAGTTACATCTATAATTCCTGATCTCTTTCCTAGGTTTTTCATTTCCAGATTTGCCTCCATTTATGTTTTCTTTATTGTTTCCTCTTCTAGGTCTTGGATTGCTTTATTCAACTCCTTCACCTGTTTACCAGTTTTTTCCTGTATTTCTTTCACTGAATTATTGATATCCTTCTTAAAGGACTCTATTATCTTCATGAGATAGGATTTTAATACAGATTCCTGACTTTCAGGTGTATTGGTATATTCAGGACTTGCTGTGGTGGGACAACTGCATTCTGATGATATCCACATATATTGGCTTCTGTTGCTTCTGTTCTTGAGCTTGCCTCTCTCAATCTAGTTATCCCTGGTGCTTGTTGGTCTGGTTAAGTCTGCCTGGAGTCTTCCTCTTTTGTTCCTGGGTTGCTTCAGTTCTCCAGGTAGGTCTGCGACCATGACTGTAGCAGACCTCCTGTAGGGCTTTCCAACTAGGGACTCTTCAGAGAAGTAGAGAAGCTGCTGATCTGTTGCCCTGGCTGCAGTAGATCTCCTGAGGGGCCTTCAAACTGTTGGTCTTCAGTGGAGCAGTCAAGCTATTATCCTGTATGAAGATGTTCTTCAGGGGGGCTTATGTACTGTGGTTTCTGTTCCTTGTGTTTAGTAGAACTCCAGGAAGGCTTCCAGTCTGTTCAGCCAGTTGCCCTGCCTGCCTTCAAGCTGTGGCATCAACTGCTCTGAGTGCATAGGACCATCTAGGGTGCTCAAGTTATGATGTCTCCAAGGGAGCAAAACAGCTAGCAGTCAACTGCTCTGAATGAAGCAGGTTCTCACTACTCTAAGTGTAGCCTATCCTCACCTGCTCTGAGTGTAGCAAATCCTCAGCTGTTCTGAGAACACTGGATCCTGTCTTCACAGGAACAGACCAGCTAGGAGTCTCCCCCAGCAGAAAGAGGCAGAAGAGGAGTGTTATTCGGGAGGGTCGGGGGTTTTCCATCAATATGCATTAAGAAAATCACTATGGACTTTTATATTCCTTAAGGATTACTTTAAACACTCATTTTTATTTCTTTTACACATTTAAAACTTTTCTATATATGTAAAATACATTTAGCAATTTTAGTCCAGTATTTTAAAAATGAGCTATTAGAAAAATTATTAAATATATTTTCTTATGGGAAAAGGTCTGTGCATTGCTTCAGTTATTGTCACTCTAAACATGAAAGTAGTCACTTTTTGGCCCCAGTCACTGAGCCGCCGCCAAGGACTCAGCTGCCTCCCCCTGGAGCCCCCTCGCTTCCTGATGCTCCGTCACCCTGCCCGCCTTCTCCCGCAGCCGCCTTCCGCAGGCCGTTTCCACCGAGGAAAAGGAATCATATTGTATGTCCGCTATCCAGAACCTCCATTCTTTCGACCCCTTTGCTGATGCAAGTAAGGGTGATGACCTGCTTCCTGCTGGCACTGAGGATTATATCCATATAAGAATTCAACAGGGAAACGGCAGGAAGACCCTTACAACTGTCCAAGGGATCGCTGATGATTACGATAAAAAGAAACTAGTGAAGGCGTTTAAGAAGAAATTTGCCTGCAATGGTACTGTAATTGAGCATCCAGAATATGGAGAAGTAATTCAGCTACAGGGTGACCAGCGCAAGAACATATGCCAGTTCCTGATAGAGATTGGACTGGCTAAGGACGATCAGCTGAAGGTTCATGGGTTTTAAGTGCTTGTGGCTCTCTGAAGCTTAAGTGAGGATTTCCTTGCAATGAGTAGAATTTCCCTTCTGTCCCTTGTCACAAGTTTAAAAACCTCACAGCTTGTATAATGTAATCATTTGGGGTCCGCTTTTAACTTGGACTAGTGTAACTCCTTCATGCAATAAACTGAAAAGAGCCATTAAAAAAAAAAGTAGTCACTTTTTAATGAGCTTTTACTATATTTGTGGGAGGAAACATTTCTCGCACTGCTAGAGACAAAAGTCTTTGACTCTGCCATTTGTTCAGCTGCCTATGTTAATATGTATTCTTGTATTTTGTTGAGCACATGCTACTATTGTTATATAAGTGTGTAAGATCAAGTATACCAAAGTAGTGATTATGAACCAGTCCTAAAAATGATCATTTTTGTCTCCAAAAGAACCAGGAGATTGTTTATGTCTTCAACTAAATTCTATTTCTTTTGATCTTAGCCTAATATAAGATCTTCTTAATCAAGTTCCTACATTTTATTCTGTTCTACTGAATTTTAAAATATGTACCATTATAATAAGATGTATATATATACAAGTTTTCCTAAAATTTAGTAATATTTATAAAACTTGATATTTAATTATGTGCTTATATGCTGTTTTACGTATGACAATATCATCTCACTAATGGTCCCAAAATGGAATGTTTTACTTTTATAATTACTTGAATTTCAATTTCCTAAAAATATATTTAACTGCTGTTTGTTTTTAATCTACAAAACATATACAAGACGCTGTCTAGATACTCAGTGGTTAGAGTAAGCCCAAAGATCACAGTCATTCATCCCTCAAAGTCCAGAGGATCCAACACTTTCTTATGGCCTATGACAGCAACTGCACTCATGTGATCAAACTTATGTACACATCCAACCTATTCATCTATACACATAATTTAAAAATATTTAACCAAATCAAACAAAATAGGGACAAACCCTGAAGACATGACATAATTAACCTAAAGGTAGTCATGATTGGGGAATTTACTACTTTAAATATTTTCATAAATACAGTGTTCTGTTTAGCTATTCTGAATAATTTAAGTTACTCTGGTGAATCAGGTCAATTGATATTATTACTTCAGCTTTGAAGGAATTTAATATTAACAGAAAACTAATAATGGCACAATATAAATAACAGTAATAAGAGGTACCTCAGTTTTTTCAAATTTTACTTAGAAGATTAATATGTGACCAGGTCTGTAGTATGATCTTTGGACAAGTAACTTCTTTCGTGAAAAAATGTATTTCATCATCTGTTGTCTTTTCCTTTTTTTTTCTTTTCTTTTTTTTTTTTTTTTAACTTTTATCGCATTATGATGAGAAAAGTTACATGATTTCAATTTATCTGAATTTGTTAACATTTAAAAACATATTTTAAGTAAATAGAATTAAATCATATTCTTGTTTCCCTTTTGTACACCAACTATTCCGAGACCCCTGTTCAATACCTACAATATCTTTTTTGTCATATTCCTTAAAATTTATAAAATATTATAACAATAAAAATGAGTATTATAAAGTTGTTTGATATAAAACAACAATCAATTTAACAGTCTTATGTAGATGCTTTTCTACAGCAATACGTACATTTTTCTCAATATAAATTTTAAATAACTCCAAACATATTAACTGTATATTTCAAAATAATACATTACTACTAGTATTTTCTTAAATGAACATAAATATATAAAGTCTTTTTGTTTGTTTGTTTTGTATCTAGTAGAGTTTAAAATCTTGGCTCTTACTGTGGTACAAGCCCAAAATAAGAATAATTTTTAGACATTGGATTTCATTGTAATAAGGCTGTACTTCAATGACCTTCACGTGATCAAAGGATTTTATCTCCATCGTAGCTAGGCTGAGAGTTGACAGTTCTGCTGCACTGAGGAATGAATTGTAGGCACAATTTTTAAATACAGACTTCCTGCTATGGTCAAAGCTATTTGACTTGAGTGAGTGACTTTATTTTCAGCCCACAGAAATAGGATAGATTCATTTAAGAAATGGTGTGTGTATTAAGATGGTTTATCCATAAATTCAATCACCAATTGTTTCAATGAATAATGGTTCTGCTTGGAGGGTGGCACAGACATTAAGTGAGGGTAGAATTTGGTTCATTGGCTGTGATGATTTGGAAAAGCATTCATCTCAGGGAAAGAGTAACATATAAAGTCCTCTTCTTCAAACTTGATACAAGAGCTACAAATGTCAAACAAAGCATTCAGTCTCACTCTTTGTTGTTCTCTTTCCTACAAGCCACCTCCCAAGTTAATTGTCTATGTCACCCTTGGGTATATAAATACTTGTAAAATATAGAAGCTGTTCTGAAAACCATAGTGTAAAAACATGAAATAAACAATACTACTAATAGAGAGACTTAGATAGGAGAGGCAAGATTACAAGACCTTTATGTTGTACACAGCAAGACACTGTCACAAACAAGCTGAAAGTGTATATAGATTGTAAAATATTGGACCTATTTCTCCAATTACCAAATTAGAGAGACCATTGGATGACAATCAACACATTTCTAATTTCTCATGTTTTTGGATTTCAATCTATTAGAATATGTTGGTAATATTAATTTTCATATTAAGATATTAAGAAAAGGTAATTGTTACTTCTTGTTTTTGTTGTAAGAGGTGGAATCAGATTTGTATGGATTTGTTGAAAGATTACTTTCTTGCTTCATCTAGTGTATAGTTTTGCTCCTTATGTTGAGGTTTTCCATCTATTATCCTTTGTAGGGCTGGATTTGTGGAAAGATATTGTATAAATTTTGTTTTGTCATGGAATATCTTGTTCTCTCCTTCTATGGTAGTTGAGAGTTTTGCTGGGTATAGTAGCCTGGGCTGGCATTTGTGTTCTTGTAGGGTCTGTATGACTTTTGCCCAGTATCTTCTAGCTTTCATAGTCTCTGGTGAGAAATCTGGCGTAATTCTGATAGGCCTGCCTTTATATATTACTTGACCTTTTTCGCTTACTGCTTTTAAAATTCTTTCTTTGTTTAGTGCACTTGGTGTTTTTATTAGTATGTGACAAAAGGAATTTCTTTTCTGGTCCAGTCTATTTGGAGTTCTGTAGGCTTCTTGTATGTTCATGGGCAAGTTTTCTTCTATAATTTTGTTGAACACTCTCTTCTATACCTATTATCCTTAGGTTTGGTCTTCTCATTGCATCCTGGATTTCCTGGATATTTTGGGTTAGGAGCTTTTTGATTTTTGTATTTTCTTTGACTGGGCCCAAAGGTCTGCTCAGGACACCAGCCCAGAGAGATCAGAAGGAACCTGAGCCACTCTGCTGGCGGAGTTCCTGTGTGACTGGTCCCGCTGGTCCCAGTTACTCCTGGTTTTGGGACAGATGTTGTGTCCTAGTCACCTCTAATCCAGAGTGTGTCCATAGGATTGGCACTATTAGGTCATTATTTGGTAGGTACAGCACTGTTGGAGGGAGTTTGTTACTTTGGGAACCATAGACAAGGCATGGTTTTTCCATCAAATTGAAAATCTTTTATGTCTATTTACGTTTCCTGGTTTTTAAGATGCATACAAATTCCCATATATACTTTTAAAGATTTTATAACTATTACATTTTATTGATTTGAAATGATGTTTTATTTTTGTTTCCAGATTTTGGTATCTCATTTTTATTTTTCCACTTGTATCAATCATGTTTCTAATTGCTTGTAGAGGCATTTTATGATGAATGCTCTGACATCCTTGCCTAATAATTCTAACATCTGTGTCATCTTAATGTTTGAATTTGTTGATTGGCTTTTGTCATTCAAGGGGAAATTCTATTTCTGGTTCATGGGGCTAGGAGTGACTTTTTATTGAAATATGAACATGTTGAGCTAGTGATATGAACTATTATACCAGAATACTATTGATCTTGTTTTGTTTGTGAGTATCAGCAGTTTTTTTTCTGATGTTGCTGAGGGTAAAAGTTTCACAGTCGTGTTAACTAGGTGGAAACTGAAGTCAACATACACTAACAGGTCTATAATGGCAGATGTTGCAAGGAAATGACATTACTGTTGGTACAGAGAAGTAAGCTGAGTTCTCAGTGGATTTCACCGATACCTACCAAGCTGTATCAGTGCTTCACAATGATGCTATTGTGAAAAGGTGAACTCCTTAGTATTTATAAGTGGTCAAATCCATTTTCTAAAACATCATTCCTTGCAGAGTGGCAGGGTGCCTTTATGATAGGCAAAACAAGCAGGATACAACTTCTTTCATTGTCTCTAATGAGATCGTCCTGAGAACATGTACTTAGTAGGTTTGAAAGACCCAAGCCTCCTTCTGCCTTTCTTAATTACTGCCCAGGGTTGGATTGGGGACTCCACACTTCACAGTATGACAAAGTTAAATCTCCATACTTCCCCTCTTTCCAGACTTTTGCTCAACAGTAGGGTCACTTCCTACTGAGTCTATCAGTAAGAGAAAACCTATTTCTAAACTTTTTTGCCTTGTTTGGATACATCTTTTCTTATCTTTGCTTGGATAGAAAACTTTTGTTGGGAGATTTTGTACATATGCTTCCCAGTGTGTTCAGGTTACCAACTTCTTCTGTACTTAGGCTAATATGCACAAAACCTTACAAAAGGAATACCATTAATTATTTGTTGGTGATTATGGTTACTGGAAAAATATACTTGATGCCCTGAAAAACTTTAATGTTAGAAAGAGAAATGCTGTAAAAGTTTGTTATGTAAGCTGATATTTCATTATATCTCATCTCCCATCATTCTGAGAAGAGTTCTGAACTAGAGGGAAGAAGATAAGCACGCAGTTAGTTTAACATTTTTTAAAAGATTTCTTTATAGGAAGATGAAATGTTGCAATTTTACTGAGCCATTGTCTGTGTTTATTAGATGAGTAGCTGAACCTGACAAACTGAGCCATCTGGACTACTCTTCATTGTTATATAAAGTAATTCTTTGGGAACTATTTATAGAAATTAGATATGTGACTATTTTTTACTCCCTCAGTTTTAATAAGGAATATATTTTTGGCAGTGATCCATGTATATTACATATACAGTGCATTAAACAACTATTTATTTTAAGTTTAAGAATTGAAGGACAGGATACTAAGCTTTATTTTTTTCCCTTTCGAAATGACAACACTCAGTCATTTACCAATGCCATGCCATGTCATGCTAAAACAATTTGTTTTCACATTCATGAACATTTTAGGCTAAAATCTTTACTCACAATGTAATATGAAACTGTTTCATACGATGATTTTATATCAGAAAGAAGACACAGTTCAGTGCTGATTATATCATATTATTTCAATTGACTATTCTGTAATTCTACTATAAAATTAAATATTCAAGGCACAATATATAGCACCTACTAATTACTATGCTTTGTAAGGTTGAACAAATGTTAAGTGAGATGAAAAGGAAAGGCCATAGGCTAATGGTGGGCACTCAAGCCTTACTATTTAGAACAGAACTGTAGGTCTGACTGTGACCTGAAAATGAACAAAAATGTATTTCATTCATTGCTATTATAACTGATTTTTTTTTTAAAACAAGAAGAATAAAGCAGGTGTATGGGCAACTACTTAGAGACTGGTTGAGTTTTGAAGTAGCCTCACAGCTCTATAAATAAATTTTGGGTCAAGACAGAGTCATAAAATGAAATGAAGACTATGAGTGTATTTTTCAGCATCCTGAACTTTATCTTGATAGTTTGTTAAGCTGGGGAGCATAGAACTTTATGGAAGCAATTTATTTATTGTATTACCTATCTAGCATACATTAGTTACTAGTACATATTTCACAAGTTTATATTTATTAATTAATTATAACACAAGTAATACTAACATGTAAATTTAGCTCTATAAATATTATTTTCTAGTTTATTCTTCTTATATGTGTAGTATTATCTCTTACTGATCTTGCTATGTATAGCACACTCTTATGCTCTTGGCCATAATAGATTTTTCCATATTTTATAGTCATAAAAATTTATATGCATTTCTATTTATTTTTGCTTTAACATAGTTCAACCATTTCACACATCTTTGTACATTTCAGGATATTTCTACTCCAATCAGACTGTATCAATAAAGCTCTATGAAAAAAAATCTAAAAATATCAGACAAAAATCCAATATCATGTATATATTGAGGGAGGAAACATGATACTTTGGGTGGTTCTTCTCATGGATTACAACATTATGACAGGAACTTGGGTAGGGAATGTTCTGGAAGTGCTGAACAGTTGAACTCACATAGTTGAAATTCACGTAGTTACACCAAACAAATCCATTCATGTGTGTCCTTTGACAACTGAAGCTGATATATATATATATATATATATATATATATATATATAT